>QEIL01000127.1:0-74927 GCA_003116535.1 Paecilomyces niveus
AGAGCTAATAAAATAGGATCCATTTTGATGATTTGGTGGGTAGTTGAATAAACTTGAAAAGTCGGTGTTGCGCGAAAAAACGTGCGTCAGGTGGGGACGTGCGCCAGGTGATTAGATACGGTAGTGTGTCGGTCCTTCTGACATCACTAACGGAGAACGAATTGTTAGGGGGAGAAAAGAAGTGAAGACGACAAGCTCAAAGTAGACGATATTCATGGGGAATCTGTAATCTAACAATATTTTTTTTTATCAAAGATGAAGGGGATCACATTTTCATTCCCATGTCCCCGCTAAGAACCTAAAGCCGTTCTCAAATTTTTAGCCTTATCCTACTCCATCCCAATCGCTTGCATAATCAAACACCTAAACGCCATCAAGCACATCATTTTCTCATCATATTTATTTCCAGCAATGAATTCAATCAGGGATATGGATATCTCATCGTCATGCAGATTCAGATTCAAATTCAAACTCAAGCATTTTCCCGAATACGTCGTGGAAGAGGCCATGCATCCGTGCCTTGGGCGTAGGGAAGATAGCATGCGAAGACTCGATCCCAGAAGGCCTGATGAGCGAGGGCGTCAATTTCGAACGAGTCTTGGTTGTCTGGTTCTTCGACCGAGAGGCATTTGGTCACCAATTCCCATCTCATTGCCCAATCTACACTCGAGACTGCCGGTTGGGTTGGCCTGGCGTACGTTAGTGATAATGATCATCTTTGATTGTTATCGTGACAGTACTTACCAAGAAGTAAGCTGTAAGTAGACATCCCATCCAGGGCCGCTTGTGTTATCATGTCAGCTTGGAAAGGGACTTGTGGAATTATATAGTTATGAAAGTACGTACTATGAAGACCAAACGCGAGGTTTATCGGCCTTGCTTCGTGGGATTTCATCATTTTCTTCGTCCACATCAATAGAGGACCGTAGATTACCCTTCGCCGTAAGAGGGTATTGGGTGTCCGGTGCTTGGTGCCGATTGAAGCTTTCGCGAGAGGTGATCTGCGACTGTACGAGTCTGTACCACTGCGGGAAACTGCTAAAACGCAAAAATCAGCACTTCAATGTAGAGTCATGAACGAAAATGAGGTTGGTAAGTGGACACAGTTCCAAAATAAAACTATAAGAAATGCATCAAAAATAGACCCGATGATAGGTCTCGGATTTCCCCGCCATAAGGAACATACCTTGATTCCCGCCCGGATCCCTCCTCCGCATAGTACCATTTCGCATCTTCAGGACAAGAAAACAGCTGTCGACAGACCATCATGGAAGCTATGTTTTGAAAAATGAAGTGCATAACCACTATCCATCCGATCACCACCAAGACAATGCGCAATATCAGTCGCATCTTGCCAGGAACCAGACACGATGACTTCTCTGTTCGTGTCTAATACCTCAGCGAATAGAAAAGACTAGAAATATGATTATGTCCCTCTAGAACAAAAAATCACATTCCTCCTCCTCCTCCTCCTCCTCCTCTTCTTCTTCTTCTTCTTCTCCACGTTCTCCCCGCAAAGGACCGTCGTTAGATATACGCCCGGAGCAAACCTGGCGCGCGTAATCCGTAATCCGATCAGCCCACACTTCCAACCTCCTCCGCCTTAGGCTCCAAAGACCAAGGAAACCGCGCCTAGGCGCGATATCCTCCAGTTGGAACTGCAATCTACATATCCACGGTAAGCCGAAAGCCAGATGAAAGAGAGCTGGAGCGGTAGTGACGTCAAACACATCAACCAACCTACTTACAGTAATTAATCCTCTTCGGAAGGGAACCGTTTAGTTTCGGATCCCAAATCAAACCGAGCTCCCGAGAACCAACCAAACAATATCGTGGTCAGAAAAAGCTTTCGGTCGGGCTCGAACCGAACTCTGATCTTAGCGAGTCTCTGAAATGGGGCTGTTCTGGAATCAACTCTAGAGCGGCACTAATCCGGGATAGTGTGTAGGGATGGTTGGTTGTAACCAACCACACAGGGAATAAGTTGAAACGTAAGCAAGGTAAGCAGGACTTCTGAAGATAGGATAAGGTTGTAGGTGATGATGACGATGATGATGATGCAACGATTCTTTCATGCAAAAGAGGATGGATGAGAGATGGGGAACTTGTGAACGATGGTGGAGTAATAAACGGAGAGAAAGGACCAGGATGGTCTTTCTATCTGCGCGAGATTTTGTTTTTTTCACCGTGGGTGCTGCCTGAACGCAACAAGAGGAGCGCAACCATGTCGCTGCGGCGATGAGGGCTTGTTATCGCTTCCTTAATATGATACCTATTAGGGAAGAGAAAGAAAAAATATTACTACTAGAGTATGTATATATCTACATACCTTGAGTGGTTCCTGGCACTCTTACTATGCACAAAAAAAAAAAAAAAAAAAGATGCAGTGGACAGCACTGCACCTACTTGGCACCTAATTACTGACTGCAGACATATGGATGATGGTAGAAACCCATTGTGGACACCATTATTAACCCATGGAACACCAGACAGTGGAAATGTCATTAGCCAATCATGAAATATACTGGGGTAAAGCGATGCATTAGATAATTCTTCTGATAAAGCTAGGCAACCATACTCCAGGTACTCTATTTCTAGGACATGACACAATCTCTATATAATCCTTGTACCCATCGCAGTCCAACTCATAACAAGACATGAAGCGAGCGTTATTGCCAACAATTTTGAGGTTCATATGTCTCTGAGTCTCAGAGTTTCATGATCGTATATGCCCGTCGTATTGTGGGCGCTAATAGAATGTTTTTCGCATGTAATGAAACGAAACCATGCATGTAGATGATTCTGAAGCAAAAGAAGGGGCTACTAAACTCTTTGAAGCAGGGGAAGCTCACGAGAGATGTCAAGGCTTACTGGGAGCCGGCGGACTGCGACTCAACCTCTTTCGAAGTTCCATATTCTCCGCCATCCTTGGTCTCTTCAGCCTGTTGTTGACCAGCGACGAAGCCATACTGGATCGCCATCTGTTCGACCTCTTCAGGACTCAGGAAGGGAAGCTCCTTGGCAGCACGGACATATCCCTTGCGTTCAGTCCAGCCCTTCGCGAAGATGATATCGATCTCTTCCAGGCTGCGTCCCGCGGTCTCAGGGTAGAAGAAGTAGATGGCCGGGATGAAGAGGGCGTTCACACAAGCGAAGAAAAGGTACGTTCCCCATCCGATGTTGGATATCATGACAGGCGTGACCATGACGATGACAAAATTCCAGAGCCAGTTAGTGCAGGTGGACAAGGCATTGGCCTTCGCACGGGTCTTGATGGGGGAGATCTCGGCCGGGTACAACCAAGGCAGAGGCAGCCAGGTGGCTCCGAAGAAGGCGATGAAGGTAAACAAGCCAACTGCAGCACCCTTCGCGTTGGCTGGATTCTCCTTGATCAAACAACTGAATGTAATGATCATTGACAGAGATTGACCTGCTGCACCAATGAGGAACAGCTTGCGGCGGCCGACGCGTTCAATAAGGAACCACGAAGTGGTAGCGAATATAGAGTACACAATCATGTTGACTCCGCCCATAAGAAGAGCCATATTATGGCTCTGACCAATGGATTGTTCAAACAAAATGGGGAAATAATAAATGACTGCATTGCATCCACCGACTTGCTGCATGAATTGTCCAGAGGCACCAAGAAGCATACGGCGCAAATGCTGGGTCTTTCCGTTCGTGAAGACAGCTGAGAGTGGAGCTGACTTGCCGCCAGCGCCCGAACTATAACAGAGAAATTAGTTAGCGGACGTGAGTATCTTCAAATATAACCGGAGTTCGACACATACGCTCTGAGGGAGTCTAGGATAGTCGCCTTCTCAATCTGCACCAAGTGATCCGAGGTCTCCACGCCGCGAAGCGCAGCGATAACTCGCTCACCCTCTTCATGTCTTTCCCTCATGAAGAGCCATCGAGGGCTATCAGGGAGGAAATACATGCCGATGGCGATGCAAACACAGAAGAAGCATTGGAAGGCAATGGGGAACCGCCAAATGAGGTCATCAGGCCCGTAGGAAGCTCCATAATCAATCCAGTAAGCAACCATTGTGCCAATGGCGACGACACCTCCTTCAATACAGATCAACAATCCTCGATTGGTTGACTTGGAGCATTCAGCTTGATATGTCGGGATAGTAGAGGTGTTGATACCATTGCCTATGCCTGTTATGATTCTTCCAATAACGAACTGTGCGAGCGGCTCATGTTTCTGATAAGATGTTACTTGAAGAATCACACCGACTATCATGACAATGGCGCCGATTATGATGGCCTTGCGACGGCCCAGTTTATCTCCGACCCAAATAATGAAAGCTGCACCAGCAAGACATCCTAGGACGATTTAGAAACTGGGTTCAGATCGTTGATCCTTGATCAACTTACCAATTTCGAAAATTGCAGTAACGAAACCTTGCATTGTAGAGTTGCCTTCTGTCTCCTTCAGGACTGATGCGAATGCAGGCGCCGTTATGATTCCTGACATGACACCCTCTGGACAGGGTTAGCTAGTTCCTACCAAGACTACTACATCGATGATACTTACGGTCATAACCGAACAACATGAATCCAGTCGTAGCTATACATGACACCATGATAGACAGGGGCCTACCCGACAGGCCCATATACTTCGGAGGCATGGTGGGCAGGGACTGCGACAAGTCGCAGACTAGCTGTATCCGTCTTTGGAGAAGGCAATGAGATAGATGATATTCGAATAGTGATAAGAATGGTTCGAAGAACAAGTCCTGGGCTTGAGGCTATCACTGCGGATGAAGCCTCATCTGATATTAAGCAGAAGCAGAAGTACTCCAGGAAAGATCAACTTAGAGAAATCTTCCCCGAGGATGACCGTTTCTAAATAGTTTCCTTCTCCGCCCCCCACACATTCTTATGTCAGGTAGCGTCTTTCCAGGATTGTCTCTCAAGAGGCAAGAAACCTGTGAACAACCATGGCATCTTATTCCCCGTAGGTAACTCAAGGTTTGAGCGGTCAACAACGGGCTTGGATGCCCGGCCTCGAGTGCATACAGTGGGACTGGTGCCACATTTCGTTCGGATGGTCCAAGCCATACAAGATCTGTGGCTTCCCACGCCAAGTCGAACATCACTTTGCTTGGGGGCTGTGGTTACCTTAGCGCCTAGGTTCTTAGGCTACCATCGGTGGTGGTGTTTTGCTTTAACGGGAAGTCGATATGACGGAGTTTGCGAAAGGTACCGCGGCCCGTTATCAGATGGAACCACGGGTTGATCACAAAGACACCAAAGTCCGTTGTTAAAGAAGAGGCCCGACCTATGTTTGAGAAAAGGGGAAAAGCCCGAAGCAAGAATCGGAAGGTTCCCGAGGAAAAATTCTCCCTCCCCAGGTATGGGGTAAGCAACCGTGACCCTCCATGCTCCAGCCGGGGCAATCTTCTCTGGTCCTCCACAAATGATTCCCCACTGACGTGACTTTCTCATGACAGAAGTCACCTCTGATCAAAATCTCGGCATAGTAGAAGTATGGTACATAGATGTGGAGAATAAGCTGTCGAGGAGAGCGTGAAAACGATCCACGACAAGGAATGTGCGGCTCACATGGCTTCAAGATTCAAGAAACATCACAACTCTATTCCACTGCTGGATCATGGCAGCAGATTAAGTGGAACTAAGCGTCTGCAACCATTTGTTTCTTTTCGAGAGATGAGGAAGGGGCCCGGAGAGACAAGCTTCTCCAAATCTAGTTCCGCCAGTTAAACGAAACGCACGCGAAGATGCCAAGCAATGGGAGCAAAAAGAAAAAAGGAAGATTCAATACACAGGTATACCTACATCATCGACGGGGAATTCTCCAGGACAAAAGGCTCTCTGACCAGTCCCCCGCCATCCCTGAGACGTAGGGAGAAGGAACAAGCACAAAGCCTCAAGAACAAAAGTACTTCTTCGTTGAGAGCAAAGCCGCGGGGACTTGGCGAGCGGAACGACAGACATCCACATTTGGCCGCCGGTCCGACAGCCAAGACAGCGGGTTCTCAGCTCTTGGTGATAGTCGGACAGACCAACCTTAGTGATCTTGGCTGCCGTCACTGTCGGGTATTACTGAGTCGGCTAAAGGATTTTGCCTCCTCGGAGTACCTGCCTTCGGTAATTCTCGGAAAGAGACGGCTCTCAAATGATGCTCGAAGACTGGAGTCCGCTTGGATTGCCCTGGGATGGTAGAGAAGGAGGAGGAGAGGTAATAATAATACCACCGTCCTCCTGCCACAGCCGCGACATCATGCCGAAGCCGTCAACTGTGAATGCTGAAGATAATAGTTCGTTGAAGAAAGACCTGCTTTCTATTGTTGATCTTACTATTGCTAATTGGGTATTGAGTTCCAAGAGTATTTTTTTTATTTTTGCTAGTCTGCCTTCTTTGGCGTGACCTGACCATTCTGCTCAGCAGGCCTCCCAAGTCGACTTGCCACGGATAAAGCCTCGATGAGCTTGGTCCCTGCGTTTATTGTCTCCTGGGCAGTTTGGTGCCAAGACCAGAATTTGGTAGATTTCTCAGAATCGTGGAGTCGATCAGTATCGGTCCGACTAAAGACCTTGGGAACGGATTCCAAATCCTTAAAATCTTCCCCCACATCATTTGCGGTATGGACATGCTCGCTAGATGTCTCATCTGTATTCCGCCTTTCCCTTTGAATCACAATGTCCGCGATTTCCTTAAACCGGACGCGTGGCTTGTATACCCTGCACAGTTCGGCTGCTTCTTCTGAAAATGTCTCCAGATATCGTTGTTGGGCGGCATCACGGCGGGCCTCTTCACGGCGGATGGTCTCTGATCCGATCCTTTGCAGCGCGGTCCGGATGATGAACCGTACGGCATAGTAGAGTTGCTCAGTGATGAAGATCGTTAGAAGTAAAGACCAGAGTTTCACTTCCCGGACATTTCTGCGGTAGAGATGCACTATCGCAGCAGTGGATAGGCTGCCTAACCAGGCAAGCAACTCGAGGATGTGAAGCCAAGGACCGATTGTATCTGTACGAAACGGTGGCGGCCGCTGGCATTCCATGATAATATTGAAGAGGTCGTTGCGAAAGGCAGTCCAGTGGCCCAAAAGGAATATGAGAGGTGCAAGTGGCCAAGCTGCCCCGAAGAGAGCAAGGTATCCGAACTGGACGCAAATCTCCAGGAGATTATCTCGTATGTCATACACACTAGCTTCAGACTCTCCTCGCACACGACTCAAGAAGTTGGCTTCCTCAGGATGGTCGATTAGAAGGAGAGGGGTGTTGTTGGAGCGCTGGCGGCGATGGAGGATATCTCCCGGTCTGTCCGTTAAAGCATGGAAAAACTTCATGAATGGGGCACCGGTGTCGTGCGGGAGAAAATTCCTTTTCTTAACATGTAGCATGAGAGTTATTAGCACGAAATAGACAACTTGCTGCTGTAGACGGGATGAATCTATGTGGACATTTCGTTCGCCGTGTCTTGGATTGAGTCCAATGAAACGGAAGACATGCAAAGAGGCAATCCAGTCACTGAAAGGGACGTAGATGAAAGCAGTCATCAGTAAGGGTAGGAAGTAAGGGATGAATCTCGACATGAAGGTCTTCTGAGCGTGTGCCAGTTCATATCGGCCCTGAGTGCAATGGTTTTCATAGTCCGTCAGCCGAGTTGCAGCGTTGCTGAGAGCCGAGCTGATCCTTGGCAAGAAAAGAGACAGAACTATAGTCGGGAGGAAGTCCTGAGGAGTAATCATTCATCAGGCCTAGCCATCTGCTTGAGGTCGGAATATACGTACCAAGACAGCCTTGAAGGGTCCTGTGTAGACTTCTGCAATGAGTAGCTCTACAGCAAAGGTGACGAGGATCAAGGCACCCAGAGCGAGGCTGACAAGTATGGCAAGTGCAAACTGAGGGAGCTGCCGAAGCAGCTGCTTTTCCACTTGGTAGATCTCTTTCGCCTTCTGTGCTGTTGGGCGCCGCGCTCCTTGTTCGTCGGTGCCCTGTATCCTGTCAACCTTGAGTTTATCAACGCCTCTGGAACCCCATCTGATGGAGAGGTCAGTCTGTTGCATCTTCCAGTATTCAATGAAGGTAAGACACCATAAACAATTGAAGACGGCAAAGCTGACGGAGTAAGAGCCCTGGTACATCCAGCAGATAGACGCAAAAACCGCCATACCGGCGAGGAAGAGACCGTAACATTGGCCGAAGGCAAAGTAAATTGCGACCTATGTGAAACCAATTAGTGCTGGCGAATGCACCATGTAATGACTGATAGGCACCTTCTCCCCAAAAAGGCTTCGTAGCCCATCTAGATCTTCATACTCCAGGATCCTGATCCGTCTCCATCTTCGAAAGAGCCCTCTGTTGGCGTTTGGGCTATGGAGTGGAAAGCAGGCCTTGACGTTCTTCCACCTCCCACGATTCCCAGCTACTTCTGTTTCACCGTCATCTTTGCGCCCTGTGACGATGCGGTGAATGGATCGAAGCTCTTCCGCTTCGGTATCACCGTCGATGACGGTTTGGCTATCGCCAACGGGGCGTATATCTGAAACCCCATTGAGCCAATCCTTAACCCTAAAACCCTCGTTAGAACCGAACATACACAAATTAAATAGACATTACTCACCTGGACTTGAAGACTTCATGCCCCAGACGTTCTCGAGGTGCGTTCAAGAAGACCAATAATGAAGCTCCTCTGCCATGTCGGACTTGCGTTCGCAATCCTGCGTCGTCCAAGTCCCGGATCAGAGTCCGAAAGTCCTCAGTGGCGGCAGCCGGGTCTGACGATGTCAGCTTTCTGATTTTGGCCCTGTAGGCAGCAACAAACATACCTATCCCATCGAACTGATAGTGGATTACCCAGTCGACACCCAGATTCTCTTCATCGGACGATCGACGATCGGGGAAGAGGACCATCGCCCCAGTGAAGGACCGGAGAGCCGGAGAGGTGAGTACCTAGGTACGAGGAACGGAGGGACGAACAAAAAGGAAATAGAACGAAATGCAACTGCTTCTTCCTCATTGCATGATGATGACTATTTAAATCACGAGCCACAGTCACCGGTTGGTTTCTGTGAGAATCACATTATTCACCAGCAGAAGAGGCCACTATTTCTTAATAAAGGCCAAGGACGACGTGGGAGGGACCGACTGGTATTTACGGAGTCGGTTGGGGAACGACCGCGCGGAGGCGGCTTCTTTGACAGCTCAGCCCTAGCAAGGGCCATTACGCATGCCGGCAGCTTACCAAAAGACACTGGAAAATGAATTTATCGACCGTCGAATCAGGGCGGGGCGCAGATAGTACGACCGATGGCATTCCATCCCCACGTGTCTTGCGTTTTCGGTTGCTCGGGATGTGATCATAGTCAGCCTTTACAAATAGTATATCACTCTCTAACAGACGGGCAGACAGATAAAGCTTCAGATCCTCTCCTTCACCACCGCAGCTGAAACACTCCACGAGCACATCCCCCAACCGGTCTGAATCATGCAGAAGCGCCTAGAACAGAACCACGATCACCCGGGCGTTCCACAACATGATCCAGTACGGTGTTAAGTGATGCAAGCTAGGATTAGCGTAGGGCTAAGCAAACTACGCCCTGTTTTTAGAAAATAATAATAACGAACTCAACCCGGACTCCAAGGATTCCGTACCAAGCTTTTTCGTGTGGAATTAGCGCCCCCATCATTCCGGTGATGTTCCTTTGCTCCGCCAATAGTCGCGAAACATATGGAGAAAGAGGAATCCACTACGGAGTACGGAGCACGGAGCACGGAGTATGGACTCCCCATCTTTTGATTCGAACCGGAGGAGAAATTACCGCATAGACGATCATTTCTTTGATGAAGAGCCAGGAAGCGCCAACCGAGGTATACTACTAGTTCACCTCTAGTAATAATCTTGTTAGTATGTGGCGCTGTTCAGATATGACTGACCGCCTGTTATTCCAGGGAACCCCCCAGAATCTTGAAGCTATTCCGACCTATCCTATTTCTTGCTTCTACCGTATGTTCTGGCAGAATATTATTAAATATCCCGTGATCCGCGCCACTCTACTAACAAGATTACCAGGGGAACGAGTATACTGAGCGATGATCGCAATGCTAATCCTCCCCCAACCAAGTTATTATTGCATACGTGGGAAGTCAAGGTCCGTATTCCCCACGAACAGATTTCCTCTCTTATGTATCATATACTAGATGAATTTACTTAGTTCGTGTGGAGTCTTAATCGTGCTGTGTAATAGGATGGCCTTTCCCGTCGCAACGAACCCTCGATCACCTCAAATCTGATTAACCGGAAGCCAGGTACAAATCAACCCAACTCAACTCAGCTGCGGTCGTCAACTCTCGATGGAGTACCTGATAAGCTTTCCGTAATGCGGCTAAGGCTGAAAATACGGCTCTTCCTCGGTTCATTCCCGTAACGAGCCGAGCCAACCCCTTGGATGCATCACATTGCTGCCTACACGGGGAATTCTCTCTCACCTAGGATTTTTGTTATCGTTGCATTTCTAGCTGGATGACCGATCTCTTCCAGATATAATACTCGAATTTCATGCGGGACAGACATCTACGAGTTGAATCATATTCACGACCTCAGTTGGTCCTGAGAATCTCGACGTAATGTACAGTACATGCATATACCTCAGTAGGATCATACCCTTCATCAGCATCCAAAATCACCTGCATCCTCCACTTTCCGTCCTATATACATACCAAGAATAGGTTTCGTCACTGCCAGTTCAAATATTCGCCTTACTCGTATAATATTGCGTAAAGTCATGCAGGAGGATATTCAAGAACTGTTCATTCGATAATGTCAGTCTCCAACTTCATGATTCTTCCACCAACCTCATAAAGGCCAAAAAAAATTCAAGGGGAGGGCTCTCACCATCGACATCTCCAACGCAAGATTTGGATCCTTCTCCGCCTTCCGACACTCGACGAAGAACGGATCCGTTGCGCCACACGTCTCGGGATCATTCTTGCTTAGACGGAAGAAGTTCTCCCGCGAAGATGGATCAATCACCTCGGTATAGATCTTACGACGGATCTCCGCGTATTTATCGAGGATCAAGTCGTCCGCGAGACCCTTGTGGATGCCAACGAGACAGTCGTAGAGGCTTCCTACGTCCGCAATACCGCCCGTCAAACCGAGGCCGCCGCTACAGTAAGTAAGTATTAGCATCGCTCCAAAATTAGAACCATCATAATAAAAGAGGTCCTAGGATGAGGAACTCACAATGGATTACACAAATGCGCCGCATCAGCCGCCAGTACGAACCTGCCAACACGGAACTTCGGCGCACACCGCTGCTGCAGTTTATACGGGCTGATATTCGTGATCTTATACTCTCCAGGCTTGGGGCTTCCCGGCAGGAATTCCTGAAACCGCATCGGTTGTCTCTTTTTGTATTCTTCGGTCGTGAGACCCGGTTTGTCGCAGTATGAGACGCGGTATAACCCATCATTGGCGATTTTGGCAACCATATGCCAGTTGTCTGGGTCGACGATGTAGTTCGTGTCAAGGTAGTTGAATTTCGTGAAGTCGTAATATACCTTTTCCGCAATCAACATCAGTTAGTGTCTTTCATTCTCCCAGAAGAGATAATGAGTCGAGGAGATAGAGAGAACCTCACATTCGTCGCAATAATCTGCGCATCCAACGTCTCCCCGGGAAAATTCATCTCCCCAAACAACTTCCTCCGAACCAAACTATTCCCACCATCGCAACCAACAACATAATCCGCCTCGAAGATCTTCACTCCCTCCGGCGTCTCCACCTTCGCCCACGCCTTCTCGTCACTCTGCCCAATATCCACTACACGATGAGCCCACCTCACCTTCGCGGTCGAATACCTCTGAACATGCGCATAGAGGACCTTCCCCAACCTATCTAGCGGCAAAACAACCATCGCGTCAGGATGTTCGGGAAATGCCATCTGGGCAATTAAGGACCCGTCTACTTTCCGCCAGCAGAACGTGGAGGGTTTGAAGCCGCGGGCGGCGACGTCTTCGAGAACGTCGGCTTGACGGAGGATTTGGACTGCGGGAGGGGCATAGTGTGCTGCGCGGGGCTGGTCGTCGAGGTGGGTGGTTTGTTCGAGGAGGTCGACGGTGATGCCGTGTCTGGCGAGGAGGATGGTGAGGAGGAGACCCGAAGGTCCGGCGCCGACGATGAGGATTTTGGAGAGACGTCCAATGGGACTTTGTGTCGTTGGAGAGGTGGACATGGTTTCAGTCCTGTCTGCTTTTTATATTATATCGGATTTACCAATGATGGTATCTAGAATTGGCGCAACCAGCAACAAAAGCTCAATCAATCTCCCTCTCCCTCTTACAACCCGAACATCACTCAAGAAATCGAAACCATTTATATCTGAGCTGAGAAAACCACTCAATTCCCCCCGACCGTGGGGCTACCACTAGCTAAACTCCATACTAAGCTACTAAACCACACCGATGGCCGCTCTCGCTTGCTCGGGGAGGATGGACATAGTTTAGTTGAACGATGCGAACCCACATACGATGCGGGGCCAGTATTCAGTACCTAGTAGAGGGTATAGTACCTATCATGTGGCGCAGAGAACTCAAGCCACCGCATCCAATAATGACACAAATTAGGATGAAAGAGACACTCGGGGAATAGATCCCATCGGGAAAACTCCTTGCGGGGAGACCCGCGCCCCTCCACGTGAGATGGTATGGGAGTGAGGAGCTGTGGCGTTAGGATTGGGTTCTATACGAGAGATGGGAAAGGTACTGGGATACTGCCTACCTAGACCTCGGGTAACCATTGGGAGACGGATGGGCCTTGATGGCTGATGGAAGTAGCAAGCAAATATTATTAGCGTATAGAAAATAAATGAACATGAACCCCACGTGGGAACACAGTCCATGGAAGGATAGAGAGTAATCTTTTGCGTTGATGAGCATGTCTACGATAGGAGTTTTGCAGTCTTTGAAGTATGTGGTTGAGACGGTCCAGGATTGCGGGAGTGGAAAATGCGGGGATGACAAGTCGGATGTGGAGCCGGACGATGGCAGGTTTGCTGGCACAGCGGAACTGTGTTCATATGGTACAAGGTTCTTTCTTTTCATGCCGATCGAATTGAAAATGTTGCTCAGAGAGTCTACAGATTCGTGTCCGATGTCTACTAACTATGAGAATAAGAACAACGAGCTGAATCGTCCTCGATATCATTTTATCTATATCCTTCTTGCCCACAAAGAACAAATGCTTATATAACTCAAACCGAAAAATAAACTACTCCAGACATCATCATCAGCTGCGTATCCGGAAAGAAATCAACCATTCATATGTCGTCTCGTCGCTCAGATACAGAGAGCCAGCTCAGTGATGGAACAGCCGAGTGCCCTGCTCGACGTACACAATTCCGAGCTTCTGGGCGGTCTCGAAGACGGCACCGTCATTCTGGCTGCCGCTGGGGGCCGCGATGTACTTGACACCGGAGCGGGCGGCACGGAACACGTTGTCCGTGAAGGGGAACTATGCATGAGACGTTAGCGAATCACAATTTCGAGCCTACGGGGAGAGGATTGGGATCACATACGAAAGCATCTGAGGAGAGAGCAACATCGCCCAGCTGCTTGAGCCAAGACTCGCGCTCCTCCTTGGTGAACGGAGCAGGAACCTCCTCGAAGACCCGCTCGAAGTCGGCCTTCTCGAACTCATTGCTGGGCACCTGGCCGGAGCAGAGCATATCGATGGCGTTGCTCTTGTCGGGGCGCTTGGTACCCTTCTTCCACTTGAGATTAAGGGTACGGTCGTGGAAACGCATCCACCAGTTGTCTGCCTTGTCACCAGCCAGACGGGTGCAGTGGATACGGCTCTGCTGGCCAGCACCCAGACCAATGACCTGACCGTTCAGGGCGTAGCAGACAGAGTTGGACTGCGTGTACTTCAGAGCAATGGTGGCAACGGTAAGGTCGCGGAGAGCAGACTCGGGGAGAGTCTTCAGGTCCTTGGGGGTGACAATGGTGTTGAAGGTCTTCTTGGGGGTGATGGTGACGTCGTTGCGGTGCTGGGTGAGCTGGACGCCATAGAGGGTGCGAGTCTCCTCAGGAGCGGGCGTGTAGGACTCGTCCATCTGGAGGACCAGGTACTTGCCGCCCTTCTTGCTGGTCAGGAGCTTGAGAGCCTCGGGCTCGTATCCAGGAGCAATAACACCGTCAGAGACCTCACGAGAGATGATCTTGGCGGTAGGAATGTCGACGACATCACTGAGAGCGATGACATCTCCAAAGCTGGACATGCGGTCAGCGCCACGAGCACGAGCGTAAGCCTGGGCCAGGCCGGAGTTCTCGAGTCCCTCAATGTCGTCAACCATATAGACCTTGCGCTCCTTCTCATTCAGGGGAACGCCAATAGCAGCACCAGCAGGAGAGACGTGCTTGAAGCTTGCTGCAGCAGGGAGGCCGAGAGCCTGCTTCAGCTCCTTAACCAGAGGCCAGGCGTTGAGGGCATCCAGCAGGTTCACATAGCCGGGAGCACCACCCAGAACCTTGAAAGGCAGCTTGCCCTGAACCATGTAGGCAGAGGCGGGCTTCTGGTGAGGGTTGGTACCGTAGCGGAGAGAGATGTGCTGAAGACCGTTGCCCGCATACTGCTTGCGGAAGAAGCCCGAGATGGCGGCATCGTAGTCGGCAGTGTGCTCGAAAGCCTTGAGAGCATACAGCTTGCGGCTAGCCTCGGTGACTTCGCCAGCCTCCAGCTCCTTCAGGAACTCGGGGTAGTCCTTGGGGTCAGAGAGAATGGTGACACGGGTGTGGTTCTTGGCCGCAGCACGGAGAAGAGTCACGCCTCCAATGTCAATCTCCTCCACAGCCTCCGCGATGGTGACGTTAGGCTTGGCGACGGTCTCTTTGAAGGGATAGAGATTGCAGACGACGTAGTCCACCTTGGAAATCTTCTGGTCGGCCAGGTCCTTCTCATCGGACTCGATATCACGGGCAAGAATACCACCGTGCACAGCGGGGTGAAGGGTCTTGACACGGCCTCCGAGCATCTCGGGCGCGTTGGTGATGGCGGAGACATCCCTTGTTCAAAATGTTAGCTGATTATTCCTTCCAGTATAATATCGACCATCCATCCATCCAGCCAGCCAAGTTCAATCGTCACACCACCCCGGTTAACGAAGGAAAGCAACCACAGCTCCTACTCTGCACAATCCATAGGAAGACTCACTCAACAGGGAATCCAGCCTCACGGATCAGCTTCGCGGTACCACCAGATGCAAGCAGACGCACATTGTGCTTGACGAGGCCCTTGGCCAGGTCAAGCAAACCAGTCTTGTCGTAGACGGAAAGGATAGCTATGGAAGAGCGTCAGTCGAATCTATCATGACAATTGACGAAATAAAACAGTATCAGAAAGACCAAATTCATCCCTCAACTCAATCCCCACAGTTCCCAGAGCAACATACCTGACTTCTGCGCCATGTTGAACAGAATCCCTCACGATCTAATCATCATAGCTACCATTAGCCCGAACTCACTCAATTCCCTCAGAGCAAAAATAAAATAAAAAAAGAACAAGAACAAAAGCAACCAAAACCACACATACCCTTCTTCAATGAATTGACAAGAAGTAAACAAAGGATAAATCGAACCTAAGATCGAGAGAATCGCTACGAAAGAAGGAAAAAGATACAAGCAAGCCAAGCCGATCTCGCTCTCTCTTTTTTCTTTTCTTCTCTTCCCTTTTTCCCGCGGGGTTCAACCTAACCCAACTTCCCTCTCATTAATTTCCCGCCAACCAACCCCGCACCATCCCGGATGTGGTTTAGTCTTTCAGTAAATCTCGCCATTGACATCACCTCCACCGCTTTCCGCTTCCGATCATCAAAATCATCACATGATTTAAATTGCTGCAATCACCTGATCTACATGCACAGACCACATCCACTTCCCAGCCAGCCGTGTATTTTAATCATTTTTTCAGTTTGGATTTTTCTCTTCTTCTTTTTCTTCTTTTTTTCTTCTTCATGAACAACGCAAACAATCAACATTCTTCTCAAAAAGCGTTCCTACGAGGTTCAATTACGTGCCTATGAAGTACGGAAATCGTCATAGAGAATGGAGATCAAATGGGGCTTCGGTCGCATGGTGTCGATCTTGGGTGCAGTGCCTTTCTCCTCGAGTGGAAGGGATTGCAATGATTGACTCTACATACTCCGTTTCGTTTTCCTTCTCGTCCACGGTGGGAGACTAGTAGCTGGAATGGCCAGGACGGCTGCTTGGAAGAAGATCACGTAAATCATACTCTGCATTGGATAGTCTATTATTAAGGAGCCGAACGATATATGAGATGTCCGAGCCATAACGTTTCGAGGGATTTCCCAGTCCCTCTGGGTATAAACGACAATAATGATGCCCTTTTATGTACGCTCTCGTGTCGTCTGGTCGTGACAGGTTCAGCGGCTTTCTCCGCGTCCACCCAGGGCCAGCAATCGTCCAATGTTTCCGAAGCATACACATGCGCAAAACAGAACACTGGCAATCCACGTGCCGATCGCGATGGTCTCCTGTGAGAGCCCCAGCTCCAGGCCGTAGTTCTGTCCCGAACGGTTGGCAATTGGAATCGTCGCGGATGCATCGGTTGGCATTGGGATCATCTCCGGATTGACCTGTAGAATAACGCCCATCCCGACTAAGCCCACTGCTGTCGACAGGACGAACCCGGGTTTGGACCGATCGATAATGTACCACAGGACCGGGTTGACGAGCGCGAGGGTCAGAGAGGCTTGCGCCGTACTCTGCCAGGGCAGTCTGCGCTACAGGATTGTCAGCATCAAGAATACAGGATGTAAACAAATACACAGTGAGAACTTACAGTAGCAAAAGCAATGCCGACAAAGGCACCAATGCTGCGGACCACAGGACTCCAGCGGGAGGAGCGAGATTCGCCATCACTCGCCGCATCTGGTCCTTTGGCTGGCTTCACAGATGGGCCCATGAAATCTTCCCACAACACGTCAAGCCAAGGTAGCACACTTCCCAAAGCCACGCCTGCAAATCCCCACAAACCGAGGTATTGCCATGAAGATGAATCGATATTCGTCTTGACCGGTGTGATCCAGTGATTCTCGTGTAGATGTGAGACGAGGGTGCCGTAGGCAACGCCGAAACTGAATAGGAGGATACTCCTCAGCAGGAATGGTAAAACTGCTCCACGAAAGCCATGGGTACGTCGAGAGGAGCCTCTTCTCGGCCTCTCTTCTAACAGTGGCGGCAACTGCGATTTCTCGGCGCCGGAAGGCTGAACCTCTGTTCCCCATGGTGTCGAATCGTCGCGCGGGTTGTCAAATGCAGTCGGAGAGTAAATCCCGTACAAGGTGGGCGATGTCAGGTTGAGAATCGAACCGGTACGGCTTCCCAACCCGTCCTTCGAGCTTTCCTTCGTACTCAGTAGATCTGTATTCGCGGCCTCTGGAAGAGGCGTGGAGGGCTCGGAGTCATTCGCCAGCTCGAAGGTGCGCCGCGGCACAGGATGGAAGATGGGAGGCTGTTGCTGAGCCATGGTGGGCGAGATGGACGGTCGCTCACGGCGCAGAAGCTGCTTCTGCGCCCGTAATGAATATCTGAGTCTGCAATAATAATTTTTTACGCCTCAAGGCAATGTTCAACCAGCAGGGCTGGGTCGCTCCCCTTAGCGTTGTGGCCGTTAAAGTTAGAAAGCTCGGATTCTGTTGAGCAAGCTCGATCCCGCTCAGCTGGGCCCTCCAAAGAATATAAGCACAACACAATTGAACGAAATGCTCTATCACCGAACTGCTCAACCCCTCAGATTCCTGGGGGAAAGACCTATGACCCCAGCACCGGGTCGGACAGCTGTCTGTTCTTAAGCTCGCCTCGTGACGGAAGGTGTATCGTCCGACCCCGACGGAGTCCAACAGTTTCGGCGCTAATGGGTTCGCAAATCGTCCGAAAGGATTGGCGGGAACTTAAGCAGCCGCTGATCACCCGGTCAGTCAATTGAAATGGGCACTTCCATCCCTCGCAGGGCGGGGAAAAGATGGAGAGACGTACTCTAGTTGCCTGCTTGTTGCGTTTCAGGTCGATCCCACTTACGTATGAGGACTGAACAGCAGCGAAGACAAGCTAGATCTGGTCGATGAAGTTCAGATGTAGAAGAACTATAATGTATGTCTGGTTTAAGAAAGGAATAAACAAGTGACGGGAAGATAGAAAGAATGAATCAGTGAATGTACGAGCAGCAGATGGGACGAAAAGAAGAAAAGGTGGGCAGAGACAGATCCTGAGGCTCTGGAAGGAACCGGCCAGACTTTCACATGCTGGTTTCGTCACAACGTTCACTTGTTGGCATCCTCTCCGCTTCCGCTCTCCTCAATAATTACGAGCAATTGTTGCTAATCCTGCAGTGTTTCTAATTAATTTTCCGAACTACTGCATTATGGGGACCCTATCCGGTAAATCCCGTCTTACTACAATGCATTTTATCCCCTCTCAACACACAGAACGAGGCTTTCCCCCGCAAATCGCGCGGCGTACTCCATAAGTAATGTAATCGCCGTCCAAAAGCCGAGGCCTTCCAGGCAGCCATGGCGTGAGCCCTCGGGTGAAAAGCAATTAATCAATCACTCTGGAGTCTGGATCCTTACATTTCTCAACATTACCCTATCGATCAAGTGCTTTGGAACGATTAGAAATACGACCAGAACTAGAGGTTGGGGATACGATGTGTTGAGTGTCGTTGATGCGCTCCAACCAGCCACTTCTATGCTCTGATCCAATCGGAATTCTCAACTCTCGACAAGGGAGCAAGGAGCAAGGACATTCATTCCTGACCGTGTTCGTAAACCTAGTCTGCTTCTCCATCGAGAATCATCATCCCCCTCAGGATGAATGTGACGTGGTCTAGTATGGTTAGCTCGAGCCATGTGATCTACATAGGAGGCCTGACTGCGCAGACAAAGAGACGCGACAATGCTCGTTATCAACACAGATAAAGCATTTCATGATCGATGGATGGTCTCGTGACTAGACGTCTTAATTTTATCAATTCTCTCCTCTTCTTGCTGATTGTGATGATAAAGGAGATGCAACTGGTAGTGTACGGAGCCGTATAGACAACTAGACCATGTGGTCAATAGGAGAAAAAAAGATCTAGGAAAATAATCCTTAATCATCCTCCTTGGTTCTTGTGTAATACAAATAAGAAAATAGACAGGTCGACAATCTTTCATAGAGACACAAAGCTGCTAATGGTACACATACAGTACATGAAACTGGAAACGATAGTTATGTTGACAGTGCCCCGAACATGATCACCCTTTCTTTCAATAGAACAAGAAAGCGACTCGAACGCAAGAAGAGAAAGTAAAAGACACAGAGAAAAGAAGAAAAGAGACCCATCCATGTGTGAAGGTGGTTATTGTTGCAAAGCCAATACATAGCCAAATACCAGATACCTCCCACATCTACTGGTCATCCATGGTTTCGTCGTCGCCACCCTCTCCTGCTTCATCTCCTTCGACCTCAGCTTCGGCTTCTCCCTCTACGTCGGCTTCGGGTTCAGAACTTTCGCTCGCAGCGTAGCCGTTGCCTCCTTCGTAGGTGGACTCGTTCTCGTTCTCATCGCCTTCTTCAAGATCCTCATCTTCAGCTTCTTCCTCCTGCTCTTCATCATCTTCGTTCTCCGAGGACAGAGCCTCGGCATCCTCGTCGACGTCAGCTTCGCCTTCGCCGCCTTCACCAATGAAACTATCCTCATAGCCTTGATCCTCCTCACCAGGACCGACGCGAGCACGGCCCAAAGATGCGGCAGGCCCGCCAGCAAGCTCCTTGTCTACCTCGTCTAGCGCCTCATCACCCTCGACGTCTTCGTCCACAGATGCGGTCGGCACGGGCGAGAGCTCCTGGCGGAGCGGAGATGGTGCTTCCAGCCCGTCTTTAGCAGGAGGGGCCGCGAGACTGCCCCGGGAGGTACGGCTACGACCGCCTCTGCCACGGCCTGAAGCAACTCCGTTTCTTCTGGGCGTGCTCGTGGTACTGCCAATAGTCCTACGTCTTCCACGGCTAGATCTTCCTCCCCTTCCTCTAGGAGAACTCGTAGGACGAGCGCTAGAAAGGTCAAGACTGCTGACCACTGTGTAGCCATTCAGCTGGGCCTTGTGACGCTCCTCTCGCTCCTTCTTTCGGTCTTTCTTACCGTTGCACTCTTCCCAGTCCCAGCGGTCCAACCTTCGGTTGGCCTTTCGGATAACAGAAAGGAAAAAACTTGCAGCTTCGCCAAAATCTTCTTCTTCTGTAGGGTCGGGGATTAAGCCACCCTTACCCCAAGAGTTCTCATCCTCCGTATCATATGCCTCTGGAAGTTCCTGGAGTAGGCGCCCGTAGCGGGCGATAGGAATCTCAGCCTCACGCTTGGCCCGCAAAGTCTTGTAAGCCTCGCTCTTGCGCTGAGCAAGAAGATAATCGATACGCTGTCGGCGATTCTGCTCGACAGCAAGTTGGTGCTGAGTAAGAGGGCGGGGTCTGCGGCCCGGAGTATGTTGAGATGTGATAGCGGACTCAGTGACGAACTGGTTCAGGATAGGGTGACCAGAGCCGGGTGGTGCGGGTGATGCAGTATCTGGCGTCTGATCCATCTTCGTCTTGAGTATCAGACGTTGTTGAGCAGCAGAGGCATTCAGAGACTCCCTCTTGACCCGCTTATAGCGTCCACGAGCAGATCCTGGTGTCCGGTAGTCATCCTCCTCATCAAGGCGTCTGGAGGAGGGATGCAGCGGAGTGGACACAGCGGAGCGACCGCCTAGACTGATCCTCTCGCCGCGACCTAGGAAAGTGATCAGACAAAGGAGCAAGACAGCGAGGAAACTGGTACCTACCAGAAGCAAGACCGGAGAGATCCCCAGAAGCCTCGTCATCGTAGCCATAATCTTGTATACCTAAACAGATGATCAGCTCGCTGATACATTGAGAATGTCGACTAGCTACTTACCCTTCCTTGACCGCTTTGTCGCTCTTGGGATAGGCTCGTCTTCTTCCAGGATGCCTGTAAAATCACAACGATCAGTCACAGGTCACATATTAAGGGAAAGCACATCCAAGAATAGAGTCCAGAGGAAGACTCACGCTTGCGCTCCAACTGTTTCTCATGCCCATACTGAATCTCCTCCGGAGTATCCACATTTTCAGCATCTGCCTGCTCCTCCGTCAAGCTCTCAAACGCGGGAACCTTGATAGGTAGTCCTCCAGTGCCTTCTCCTTCGAGACCAGGACCGAAAGGGTTGTTGAGGGCCGCCTCGCGTGTAAAGTCACTTTCTAGGTACCACCACATCAGCCAGAGAAAGGCCCTAGCACGGCTCCTACTGCTTAGGGTGGCCCGCATCACAAGGTCAAAGAAGTCGCGCGGAGCGAAGAAATGCATCTCTGAAATTTTCGGGGCATATTGCGACAGGACGAAGATGAGGTTCACAGGATTTGTGCGAGGAACGGGCATCCGCTTGATCTTCTCAACCGTGTTCGGCTGATCTGTGTCTTCAGAAGCACCTTTGAGTATGGACTTTAACCGCGGAGCATCTTGCAGCTGCTTGTAGGCATTGGGGTCTTGGTGCGCCTGGAGCGATGGAATCGAGTGGTAGGTTCGTAGTTGCGCTCGCATCTCAGGGAAGACTATCACGGGTCAGCTTTGAAGATCCAACGTAGAGACCAGATCCGCAGGGTAGGCGCACAGTTGAGAGTTGTGTTCATTCTACCGAAGTTGACAAGCAGACAGACCATGGCCATGCTGATGGCCGCCTGCTTGTCATTCTGCAGCTTATCCTTGAGGATCTTACTGGTCTTGCTGCTCTTGGCCATCGCATCGATGTAGATATCCGCAAAATCCATGCCCTTACGCCCGTCTGACAGACGAGTAAACACGGGGGTCCTGTCCTCGAAGACCAGTTTGAGGAACTGGTATTGAATGTCCTTTCGCCACAGGGGGATACCATCTTCCTTCTTCAGGTGTCTGATCTTATTTCCCGAATAGACGGAACCAATAGTCCCATTGGCCTGACGTCTGGTGCCCACAGTTGCGCTCACAGTCGAGCTGTGAGTGTGCTGTTCTTCCTGGGGCTCCGAGTGCGCGAACGACTCGTCCGCGGCGCTGCTCTCGACCTCAGTCATGATGGCGCCCAGAAGATCGTTCTTCGACAAATGATCAATCCGGAATCTCTTGCAGCCCCGAATCCGCGGATAGCAAGCTCACGACTGTCGAGGTAGTGGCGTGCCAGCCGCCAGGAGTGTTGGGTTCGAGACCGACTAGATGGACAGCCACGGGGAAGAAGATCGCGACAGGGCGGTAACTGGAGGCCAGTTGGACGCGACTTAATTAAGGAGCCGTTGTTGCGATGAATGAGATGATTTTCGAGATCCTGGCAAAAGAAGTCACTGAGAAAGTCGATAAAAAAAATTGATGTGAGAGCGGATATTGGTGTCCCTGGATTTCTTCCGCGTGTTCACCTCGATCGGAAGTCCAGGTTCGAGTGTGGATCGGAGGCAGTTGATCCCGCTGAGCTCTGATAGTTCGACGCTCACAATGAGATGCCGAGACTTTAGACGCGCCGCCTCAGGCACGTACGACGGTTGGTTAGATCGGGTTTGAGTTTTCAATCTCGTCGTCTTCTCTTTGCAGAAGGTCTATAAATGATGTCTGAAGTGTCATGCAAAACATTCAACATTCAAATTTAAACAGGGAATGAACGAGTGTACAATTACGGAGTAGTGAGTGGAATATTTCTGTTTAGGGTAACTAGCATTACAGAGGCAATCGATACATGTTTGAACGAAGAACTAATCAACTACTGGCCTACTGTCTCTGCGCTTAGATACTCTCCCTGCTTGCAAAGGGTGAAACGAGACAGTAGATGCACAGAAAACGAGTCCTTTGGTTTTTACTATGCACAGCCAAGATATTGAACTTGATATGGAGCTATTGTGAAATAGAATTTATCTATAGGATTGAGGACCAGCTAAAAGTTAGTACTACAATGCAAAGGTTCTGATGCATCTACGAACCATTTACAGTGGAACAATTAGAAGTAGCGCTGATCTTTTGCGTGGATTGAACTTCAGCTATGATAGATACTAAACAGAGAAACTTTTTTTGAGAGCTCTCTCCTCGAGGCTTCGAGATCTCCTGGCTTCCATAAGCCATGCCATCAAAGGGCGGTCTCCAGCGTCATGCCTTCGTGCCGAAATCTGCTGCTGACATGAAATGACCATGATGTCCGCAGACCAGCAAATCAATAGAGCGTTAGCAAAGCAGCTTTCTCCAATCCTCCACGAGTCCGAAATAAGAAACAGATCCCATTAGATGTTACCCCACGGACCCCAGTGCAGAGAACTTTTCTGGTTGTAGCAGCTCGAGCTAACGCCATTCGCAATGCAATGAATCCAGTCTATACCACCGCGTGCATCACCGATGCACATGCTGTGCCAAACTAGCTGAAGAAAGCCCACGATCGGTTCCCTCCTCCCTCCTGCGCTTGATGACTGCGCAGGCAAGAGCAACCATCCAAAGCCGGAGAACATACAATGACATGAAAGCCGGAGAAGAAAGCGCCGTTTTCTGGTAAAAGGAAAAAGAGGTAGCCCGTGTCGAGAGAAGTGGAAAGAGAAACGGAAATGAAGAAGTCGAGAAGCCCGCCACTAGATACCTGGAACTCAAGAGATCTATCTTGCGAGGCACGGTCGATGCAGATGGACGCGCACCGAGCACATGAAATCATAAAGCAACTTTTCTAAAGAAAAGCCGACAAGCCCGCCCGGCGCGTCGCGCAAGTGTGCCCCAGTCTTGGAAGCTCAACAAAGTATGGGTATCTGATGAAAGCGGTCACAAGAAAGCCAATGCTGTCTATGATATTCATGCAATGCCGATATGGGATGTTCAAGATCACGAGTGGCGTGATCCATGAACAGTGAAAGATACCGGACTGCATCGAATGCCCATCTAATCAAAGTGGAGCAAGAAAAGGGGAAAAAAAGGACGAAAACTCGGGAAATACTGAGTACAGGCAAAAAAAAAAAAAAAACATCGAAATGGAGCAAGGCTCATGAGGAAATTCGTCGCAGTCGTGACAAAGCCGGTCTTGGGTGCAAGAATAAGCCCAGACAGTGTCTGATCGTATCCATCAAGAAATGGCGAGATAGCAAGGAAACAACCAGACTCATTGGCCTCGTCAAGAGACCACAACCGATTTACCACCAGGAAGACGGGCCAGTCGGGCCAGAGGGATTGCCATAACTGCCGCCGTAGCCGCCTCCGTAGCCGCCTCCGCTGTACTGAGGAGCACCGCCGTAGTTGTTGCTGCCGCTGCCGCTATAGCCTCCAGGGCCACCGCTGAAGCTACCACCGCTGTAAGAGGGAGCACCACCGCCCATACCACCACCGCCACCGCCCATGCGGCGGACATCACGAGTAGCGTTGCTACCACGGCCACGGCCTCCACGACCGCCGCGGCCACCGTATCCGCTACCCTCACGAGCAATGTTCTCCAGGAAGGAGGGAACCTCCTGGTTGGCCTCCTTCAAAAGGTCAATCAGGTCGCGAACAACACCACGGTTGCCACGGTTGAAGAAAGCAGTAGCAATACCAGTGTTACCAGCACGGCCTGTACGACCAATACGGTGGACATAGTCGTCGATATCGGTCGGCAGATCGTAGTTGACGACGTGAGTGACATTGGGGATATCCAGACCACGAGCGGCAACAGCAGTGGCAACCAAGATAGGGCATCGTCCGTTACGGAAGAACTCGAGAGCACGCTCACGCTCACGCTGGGTGCGGTCACCGTGAATCGCGGTAGCAGGGAAGTGCTGGTTGATGAGGAAGTCAGACAGGGAGTCGGCCATGCGCTTTGTCTCAACGAAGATAAGCGTCAAACCGCTGGTTCCGTGGGTGTGAAGGATATCGAGCAAGACCGAGCGCTTGTCCTGGTCCTCGACATACTCCACACGCTGGGTGATGTTCTCGGAGGTGGATCCAACACGGCCCACAGACAGGAAAACGTAGTCTTTCAAGAAATCGCGTGCCAGCATCTGGATGTCGCGGGGGAAGGTGGCCGAGAACATCAGGGTCTGACGGGCATTCACAGGAGGCATGTCCTCACCCTCAACAATACGACGGATCTGAGGCTCGAAACCCATGTCCAACATGCGATCAGCCTCGTCGAGGACGAGGTACTTGATGTTGACAAGCGAGATACGTCCACGCTCGATCAGGTCGACCAGACGACCAGGAGTAGCAACAAGGAGGTCACAACCACGTTCAATCTGGCGGAGCTGGGAACCGATGTCCGCACCACCATACACGACGCAGGGACGGACCCAGGAGCGGTAGGCGAACTTGCGAGCCTCGTCGTAGATCTGAGAGACCAGCTCACGGGTAGGAGCGAGAATAAGGGAAGTGGGATAAGCCTTGCGCTGACGGCCATAGCTCAACTGACCACCAGCCTGAGGAGGGGCCGTGGAAGGTCCATTCTGGAACGCCTGGGAAAGGATGGGGAACAAGAAACCACCCGTCTTTCCGGAACCAGTCTGAGCGCAGGCCATCAAATCACGGCCGTTCATCACAATCGGGATAGAGTACTTCTGGACGGGCGTAGGAGTCTGGTAACGGGCGAGCTTGATGTTGGAGATCAGGTGGTCATCCAGAGGGGGATTAGTGAAGGTGTTCACGGGCTCCGGGACATCCTGACCGGAAGCCTCGACGGGAATGTCATCGTAGTTGGCGAAGTTGATACCGGTGTGCTGCTTGGAGGGATCGTTGGGGACACCGAACAATTCTCGCTCCAGACGGGCATTGGCAGGACCGGGGATGTGCTTGCCATCGCGCCACTGTCCGTCTCCGGATCCACGAGCACTGCTACCGCCGCCGTAAGAGCCTCCATGACCTCCGTGACCTGGGTTTCCGTAAGCATTAGGATCGAAGGTGCGACGGGGACCATCAGGGTTATTCCAGCTGTTGTTACCATTGGGACCACCTCGAGGGGTAAAATCAGGAGCATTCGCCCAGTTTCCACCGCGGGGAGCGTTTCTTCCACCCCAGGCTCCGCTGCCACCACTGGGAGCAGGAGGAGCAGCGGCAGCACCGTCCAGGCTCATGGGGTTGGCGCTCACGTTGCGTCCACGGAGATGTGGCGGGATGTAGGCAGCACGGCCCGTGTTGGCGTTGTTGTGAGGCGCATGCTGGGAGTCGTTGAGAGACATGTTTCCAATCTTCAAGCTGTCGGCCATATTGAATTTCGAGTAAAACTTTTTCTGCTGAAATGAGGAGAGAATGTTCAGTATATCTGCTTTTTGAGTCGAGAACGATGGTCTGTTCTGCTGACGTACACTTGAAGAGTTTCGGATGAGCTGATCGTGTGCAATCAGAGCTGATCAATCTGCAACGCCCGAAATCGTTAAGAGCTCCTCGTGAACACTTAACGAAAGTCTACAGGCGAAAAACTGAATCGATGGTATCGAGAAAAATAGAGAGCGACGAGAAGTTCGTGTAACGTCTCAAGTCTCTCCTCTCTCTGGTGGCGATCGAAACACAGAAAAGACCTCAAGAGAGAACAGGAAAAAAAATCTCTCCAAGATCTAAACTCTATGCCTGCGAAGAAAAAAGGAAAGAAAAATGACAATGGACGTAGATAAAAGGAAGATTTATGAAGAGGTTGGAGGGGGGTTGTGAAGGGTTTGTGGGAAGGAGGAAGAGATAGAAGGGAGGAGGCGCAAACCCAGGAGGTTTTAAAAAAAATGGCGAAGGCAACCAGCGGTCCGTCGTGTGCTGGGCTGGCCTGGGCTAGCCTGGGGTTCGCCTTCTCCCCTTTGGTTCACAAACCCTTAGAGTAGAATTTTGCACCGCGGGCGACCCCGGGGCGGCCTCTGGAGCCACCAAAGCCAGACAGCCATCGTGCGCCATCGCTCTCTTCCACTCACAGTGAAAAAAAGAAAAAAAAGCTTATCGCCACCCGGAGAGGTTCCTCATCTTGTCCACTTGCTCACTTAAACGATCACTGTCAGTGGCCAGCGCTCAGGGACCGTCGATCCCACTGAATAATACCCCCAATATCCGATTCAGAAGGCCTACCTATACTCAGAACGGACACCTACGCGTAAGGTCTTTTTTAGTGGCAGTCTCGAATCCTCTCGTCTCATGAGACACTGTTTTGGTCATGGCCATAAACAATTCAGCGTCCGTCCGGGCAACTACGATTAACTTACGCTTTTGCTCTGATCATTTCCTGTGATCATTTATCGTGACTTGCCATTACACTCTTACGCGCGGAATAGACTGGAGTTGTGTTCCTTTTGCGACCATTATCATCTTGAGATTTTTTGATCGCCTCTTCTATTCAAGAGCTATCAATTGATGCCTCAGTAGGATCGCCTGCTACTGACAGCAACATCTTCAGAAACTAGGAACAGCAGACAGCGGCAGACGAGTCACAGTGCCAATGTCGAGGTTACAAATGTCTAACGCCACTCTCGACGACATATACGACCATTCATACATGGAGATGAAATGGTTCTTTCTTACAAATCTCTGTGTATCAGATCCAAATCGCAGCGACTGGAAGATGCATTTGTGATAAGCCCCGATAACTCAATCTCCATAATGGGTCTGGAAAAGATATGCGTCTATGCCAAAGAAGGCATCGCCCGTTCCGCTCCCACATTTGTCGTACTCGCCTTCACGCGGCTCCCCTGGAAGGCGAATCTCGGAAATATCTCGTGAATTATGTCGATTGGATGAGAGAGCAAGATCCGAAAATTCTTCCCGTCGAGTCATGAGAGCCCTGACATCTGACAGAACTCTGATCAGGAGAATCATCCCGATGACACGGACGGTCACGTGATAATATCAAGTCGCCACCCCCAATGTGGCGATTCCCCGTGGAGGCTGGACAGGCGGGTCAATGACAATTTACCCCGGTTATTCGGGCTAGTTGCTCTACTGTTTGAGCGAATCTTCTCGATTGCTTTATTTGGAATACAGTCTAACGGCCAGGGTCCATCTTATCTAATTAGATGGTGGCGCGCCAAGCGGTCTTATGGGGCGGAAGTATACACCGTCTACTATACTTGATAGAGAGTGAGACACGATCTATTCTTGCGACATGATTCGACAGGATATTTACTTTTTCAAACAACGTCCTTCTCATCAACCGGCTCGTCGGCCATGGCCTTGCGTTGTCTGAAAAATACGACGACGAGGACCACAACAGCGAGTAGCACGGCAATCTTCACGAAAGGAAAGGTAATGTCTGTTTCTGCGGCGGGCAGCTGCTGTGCTTCCGATTGCTCTCCGGGACTGGGTGTTTCGTCGTAGACTTATTTCAAAAGAACAAAATATCAGCAACCCCAGAGCAGCAAGGAGTTATTTGGAAAGGTCTAAAGCTCCTCGTGGCTACCTTTCTCTGGCTCAGGCTCCACCTTCAGTTCACCACTCTTGACAATCTTGACCTCCTCATTGGGTCTATCCCCGGCGTTCTTAGGGGCATTCTCGATCTTCTCGACGACATCGTAGCCCTCAAGGACTTCGCCAAAGACAACATGGCGTCCGTCGAGCCAGCTGAGAAAAAAAATGTTAGTGCTCGATTCACACCCGAGTCCAGTGCAGAGCACTTACGGAGTGGGAACAGTGGTAATGAAGAACTGGGATCCGTTGGTGTCTTTGCCGGCGTTGGCCATGCCTAAACCAGTGAGTATGTCGACATTAACTATGGACTTGTAGGGAGCATACTCAGGAGACCCTTCTTGGTGTGGCGGAGCTTGAAGTTCTCATCGGGGAACTTCGCGCCGTAGATGGACTTTCCACCGGTTCCTATAAATCCATCAATATCTGTCCGGTCTTGCAGAATTGACGCCGGAACCCATCTTACCATCACCCTTGGTGAAGTCACCACCCTGGATCATGAACTGCTTGATAACA
Source organism: Paecilomyces niveus (assembly GCA_003116535.1). NCBI lineage: Eukaryota > Fungi > Ascomycota > Eurotiomycetes > Eurotiales > Thermoascaceae > Paecilomyces > Paecilomyces niveus. The sequence goes on from QEIL01000127.1 coordinate 28,934, forward strand.
CGGTGGAAGGTAGATCCCTCATAACCGAATCCCTTCTCGCCGGTAGCCAGAGCTCTATACAACGCAGCAGTCAGCGGATATAAATATGGGGCAATATAGCATTATGGGCGATGTTCGTCACCATACCGGAAGTTCTCGGCCGTCTAAATAGAAGCGACGTTGTTAGTAGGTGACACGCAACTGAACCAGAATATCTCCCTTCCTACCTTGGGAACGGTCTTGCCGTACAAACCTAAGACAATTCTTCCCAGAGGCTTTCCGCCATGCTCAATGTCGAAGTAGACCTACAACAAAATCTAATCAGCACATAACATGCACCATCAGTGAAGTAAAGCCGGCAACATACCTTATTCGTAATCTTTGGTCCCCGAGGCTGCTTCGTTTCCTCCGCCTGAGCCAGCGCGAAGCCGACAACGAAGACGAGGAAGAAAGAGAAGAAGAGCCTCCTGAAATTCATTTTGCTCTCAATTAGACCCCTCAACCTTAAGAAGGGAGGCGTTGAAATATATGTATTCGGGAAGGATAGTAGAGCAAGGAGCTGATCAAGCCAGCTTGCTTAAGACCGCGAGTATGAAACGCTCCCCAGACAAGGGTGGGGATAAATTGCAATACGTACTCCGTACGATGATAAGTGGTCCAGCCAATGATAAAGCCAAATTTCCAGCGTGCACTCTTCAGCACGTGATATGGTACGTACTGAGAACCATAAATTACGAATCAAACAGTGCAAATTGCTGACCAGATTGGACGCTCGGCAGAACGTTATTGCGGCCTGGTTTTCTTCCGCGCTCCGAACATGCGGATATCGAAGGTTGGAGGACTGATTCGGGCATTGCCAACGCTGTACCAGCAAGAAATAGTCCCAGTCTCAGCCAGGCAAGATGGTGAGTTGTTCTCCTTCAAAGATCCTTCATGCAATTCGATTACAACGAAGACAACATAACTAACACACCAACCAGGTCTTCATCCTCGGCGTCAACTTCCCTGAGCGGAACCTCGTCAAGGCAAGCATACCTTACATGTGCCCAGTACCGTCGTCACTGAAATCCAGAATCTTAACTAACGTCCTATCTTCACACGTACAGAAGTCGCTCGAGACCTTCTTCGGCGTTGGTCCCCAGACATCATCCCGACTAATGGCCCGGTTCTACATCCACCCAACTTCCAAGGTCGGCGAGCTTGCCAACAAGCAAGTGCTCGACCTCACAGCCGCGTTGTCAGAAATGAAGATCGAGAACGACCTCCGCAGACAGATCCTAGATGATATCAAGCGATTGAGGGACACCGGCACGTACCGTGGTCGGAGACATGCTCTGGGATTGCCGGTTCGCGGCCAGAACACGAGAAACCAGGTGCGTTTTTACCCTTACCTGCCCCGTTTTGCTTTTTGTGAGTTTCTGCAGATACTAATTTTGGGATATCTATAGATCAAAACTGCTATCAAGCTCAACCGTGTCGAGCGACGACTGTGATATATACGCTTTTTCATTGTGGGGAAACTTCGGAAGGCGTTTATTTTATAATTTCCAGCTGCTGGGCATCGCCTGATTTTTTTATCATGTACAGTATTTTGTATCACGAAGAAAGAGAAGAATAGAAGGAAATTACCATTTCCTGGTCAAATGTTGAGTCGTTGATATCAATAGATGCATTACAGTACATACAGACCATGAAGCAAACAATGTTCTATGGCACCAATCCAATGTATACATGAAAATGACTAGATGCACTTTTTCTTTCCTAACGCCTCTCTGCTCCGTACTCATTTCCCTGCGCTCCCGTTAGAAGAAAGCACGCCCTCTCCGCGGTTTATCTGGATCCTCTTGTCCTCTCCGGCGCTGACGATGCCTACTGTCTTGTCCCAGCAGACACTGAAGACCTTGACACCCTCTCCACCCACACGCTTCGTGTCGGCCTTTCCTTCCTCTTCCAGGCTCTTCCGCGAAATGGTGTAGATGCTTTCACCAACAACACCATCTTTCTCTGTCTTGGTAGATCGGATATCCCAGATGCGGCATGTACCGTCATGACTGCCACTGATCAGGCCGTATGTGCTGTGAGGGTCACGGTGGAGAGATACAACGGCATTCGTGTGCCCTCGTAGCGTCATTGCAGAGATTGTTTTAGCGGACACACGGGGGTCAATAAGAGTGATGTGACGGGCGGATGTTCCAGCAGCGAGCAGATGAAGATCAGGAAGGTGTTCGAGGGACAGCAGTGAATGGGACGTCGTGCGCGTATCCACCAACGCGGAAGTAACCAGATCCCATGTGCGCAGAGAGTGGTCCCATGATGCCGAGTACCCGACAGTCGAATCTTTCGCGTCAAAAATAGCTGCTGAAACTGGCCCAGTGTGAGCCGTCATCAAGGCGAGCGGGCCCCGTTGGGGAGTGGTCACAGAAGAATTCAACTTCCGCCGCTTCGAACTTCGTGCGGCACTGGATGGCAAGAGGTTCTCAGGAGCTGGCGGAGCGTCTGACTTCTTTGTCGACCAAAAACTGACAGTGTGGTCCGACGAAGCGGACAGAATGCGATTTGAGGGTCCATGTACTGCCAACGAGTTGATACCCGACTTGTGCCCATAGAGATCCAGCTGCGGAGAAATCCTCGCAGAAAACCCATCTTCATCTTCAGCATACTTCCACAATTTCACTGTCCGATCCAGACCTGCGGATGCGATCTGAGTAGGAGACACGAATTTTGCCGTCTTGACCGACGCAGTGTGACCGCCATCAACAGCAGAGGGAGAGACAGCAATTGTCTGAGAAGACATGTTCCATATCCGTAGCAGACCATCATAACTTCCAGAGAGAATTCTTTCTTGTCCTTGCGAAACCTGAGCCGAAGAAGCCCAAGTTGCAGCCGGGGCAGTCGCGGAGAGCACATCAACGGAGCTGACCCAGTCATCGTGCAAAAAGGATGCGACATGTAGCGGAGGTACAAGGGCGCGTACATACTCGACTTCGAGTGTAGTTTCAGCGGAGATACCGTTCGCGGTTAAATATTCGTCAATCGAGGTGCGAAGATACGTCCCGTTGATCAAGAACTCGAAGGGAACAGGTCTCTCACTACCCAGCAGATTGTTCACCAAAGTAGAGAGCGCATATCGTCGCAGACCTGAGATAGAACTGTATCAGCATCTGATTAAGGAATTATATATAGATCGGTCGGAATTACCTGTGGGCACGAGAATAGGTCCAGTATTTTCCGGCAGTGCAAAATCAACGTCCCTGGTCGTGAGTTGCAAGCGCACCTGCCTCTGGGCAGACTGCGCAGACGCCGTGCTTCCCTCCATATTCAATGGAAAAGGAGCTCAAAATATATCCTCGTTTAAGAGAAATTCAGTATGAAAGCTGAAGCCGCCGCGGCGTCTACTCCCAGAAAGCTCGTGAGGAAAAAATACGGCGACCGGTGCGGCCACTTGTGCAAAGGCGGAGTTACTTTTGACTTCCCCGCGCCGATTAGTTACTGTTCTACAAAAGTCAAGGGTGCCAGGAACTTATTTCTCGTCAACTTCATGGGTAATAAATTATGGTATTATAGTATCCTATTGTGCTATATGTAGTCGTCTCGTTATGACCTCCGAATCTCCGCAATGGCTCTGCGTCGATGCTCTGATTCGGCAAAGAGGGCCTCAATCAGATCTATCACCTCCTCGGGCGAAAACTCTAGTCGTAATTCACCCTCGAGCCAAAGGAATTTGATGTCTGCTAGTGAACTTTCCAGAATGTTAATCAGATACTGAAACTTCAACCAGTTTCTGACATATACAGCTGTCATCGGTATAGCTTCAGTATCGCCACTAGTTTCCGGCATGAAGAGGTCTTCAAGTTTCGAAACCTGATTGCAGAAAGATACCAGTCTCTGGGACTCTGGTTCCGAGATATCACCCAGGTCTTCGATATCGACGATAATCTTATTGATTACCGTCGAAAGCAGTGAACCGATTGATTGAAGGAGGGCCGAATGTGAAAGGATCGATTTCCATTCCTTGTAAACATCCCGGATTCGATCAACAGTCAGACTGACTGCATTTTCGGATTCGCCAAGGAAAGGTTGCTGAGAACAGTTACCGAATCCTTGAGCTCCGTCAAGCAAATCTATGAGAATCGTACGCTGGGTCTGCATCTCTTTGCTGTATGACAGTTTGCCGAATTTCTCAAGTCCATCGACGTCGGAACTTAACCTATTGAGTTGATGTTCTTCCACGATGTTGCGTATCTGTTCTGCCAGGAACATGCTGTCATTATAAAGGTACATCTGGCCCGCGTTCAGTTTTAGGGTATAAAACGTGGGTGCCGTGGCCCGGAACATGGCCAGAATTAGAGTAGGTAGAGCCAGAAGGCCGGCAGCTGACGACGCGACTCTAGACTTGGCAAACCTAAGAGACGATGAGTTAAGATTCACAAGTTGTGACACCTTGGGACTTACTTTTCTTGCGATAGATTTTTCGAGTCTGTAATCTGTCGCAGGACAGTTGCAAGAATCGAATCAGGGATATCCGTCACCGTGTAATACTCCGTCAAAGTGATCTCGCGTCCAGAAGGAACATGTTTACCACTTTTTCCATTCAAATGCTTTGGGCCAGTCGCAGCAGCAGGCTTTTGCACGCTTTCATTCTTGTCGAGTATTTGTTCCTCATCGTCACCCCAACCCCAGGCGTCTTCGGCTTCATCATCTTCGGCTGACTGTGCCACGGTAAGCATGTTTTCTGTTTTTGTATCACCATCATCTTCATCCAGGCCCCACGCACTGACATCCTCGTCATCCTCTGCGTCATGTTCTGGATGCGTGTCATTCGAAGCTTCTTCAGTATTATCCCCCCAACCCGCGTCCCAATCATCGGTAGCACCATTTTCTAACAAAGCCTCATTTTCGCTCGATACCTTTCCTTTCTCTACCCTCTCAACCTTTTTCGTCATGCCTTTGCTGTCCGCCAATGCTTTACGAACCTCATCTAGGGAGCTGACTCGTCTTCTCGCAAGCCAAAGTCGAGGAGCCTGATTCACCCACGATACCAGTTCTGCTTGGCCATTCCATCCCAGATTCTCTATAGTTTTGGAAAATTGAAGGACGCGGTCCAATGTATCTTCATGATCACGCAGGCCATCAAGGTTAGTGGGTATGGACGGCGACAGCCAGGATGAAATCAATTCTGAGCTGATAGTGGGGATTATTATCTCCGAGAATCGTGTTGATATTGAAGCTGGTAGACGCTGTCGAAGATAGTCTAACACTTTAGCAACACGATCGAGGACCTCGGAGATCGAAGCTGTCGATAGCGATTCGAGATAAACGCTGGGCTGTTGCACGACAACTGTATAGCTCTTTCCAGGGAGACTTGGAAGCAGTATTAGATTAAATATCGAAGCAAGTAGATCCTTTTGAAAGGTCTCATTAACGGAATCGAGCATATTCACTCGGGACAACGCAGCAATAGTAAGCTCCAATGAAGCATCTGGTTTTGCTTTTAGTAATCGGCAATGGCTGATAGAGAAAACAGAAGTCTATTACCTTCTTGGTCTGCTATGACCAGCTGATGATTTTTCTTATCGAGCAGAACCAGTGAGTCCCAGCGCATACGTAGAGCCTCGACAATGGATCGTCGCAAACCATTCAGACTCTCAGAGAGGATACCCGTCACATTACTATTCCTCGGGAAGGTGGCCTCTCCCATGGCCTTCTCTGTATCCTCCAGCGACTCAATTGCTGTCATGATATCCCCTTCTGCAAGCGAATTTCGACCAGTATCGAGACGGGAGGAAAGTTTATGTACTTGCTCCAGCGTCTCCGTCAGAGCTTGATTGAAAGCTATTTCGGTTTTCAAAAGCTCAACCTTCGCAATAGCATCTTCCACTTGCAATTTGATCGACCTCGTATTCCCATGCTGCGCGACAATTTCCCGAGCGGTCACTCTTGATCTTTCGATGTCCGCATGTAGCTGCCTCGCTTGTGCAATCCACCCGTCGACGTCGGAAGCGTTCTGTTTACTAAGAGAACATATTTCTGTCTTTTTGAAAAAGACGGATATGATTAGCGGAAGATCATACACAACGACAGTTTTTTTCTCACCTCCGCTTGCTCTCTGGCTTTTGATATCCGCTCCAATTCATCTGCGAGAGAAGATGAAGGAAACTCCGATGCCACGATATCCTCCGATTCTGGATATTTTCCCTCGGTCACAAACTCGAGCAATGCCTGGCTCAAGTCGCTCTCCGAAGCTTTCTGCTGCATCTTGAAGCTTGTCCGTTTCGTGCAAGCTCTCCGCGCTTGTAGAGCGCCCTGGTGCTGTACAGCTTGGAACAACTATCAAACTGCGGGATGGAACATCCAGAATATAATCTCGCATAAATTTCTGGAAAAATTAGTCAACTTTAAACCCTTTGGGCGCGATTGAAGAGGAATACTTGGCTATACAACTATCTCGGCTAGTACTGAGTGAGCTGTCAACGGGGGGATGCGCTCATGCCATGTGACTTTAGTGCTACCGCCTACAAATGGGCATCAACTATTGGCCCTCCCTCTTCAAGAGGACCACAACGCACAAGGCATTTATTATCATGCTAATCGGAAGCTTTCTGTATAGATCTGTGTTCTAGGTATATGGTCTATTGTATCAATTATCTCTGTGACTGGTAGGAGGTTCTCGTTTGGGTCGAGAACGTAATAGCCAGTAAGACGCTGATTCGTCTAATCCGTCTTAACGTTGAGTGACCCTAAACCCGTTTGAAAAAGTCAATCACAACCCCAGGGACCATTGCTGCAGTTATACGCCATATCTGGGACTCCAAGTTGAGAGCCCACAGAAGGATTCACCGTGTTTCGTCTCCTCTCTACTCAGAGACTGGTGCAAGTGACTGCGACTTCGTCCAGGTGAGTAGTGTCAAGGTAAGGGCTTATGGCGCCTAATCCCCGGCCCCTCATCTACGTCAGTTGCGTCTGCTGGAGACCATACCCGCGATCTGGGTCTTGGAGACAACCTGAGAAACTCTGTGCATATTGATGCTGTCTATTCTATCTGTGTACTTCGTTCTTCTTTTCGTGTTTTCAATCAGTAGTTTTGAACGTGGTCCAGTCTCAAATCTGTTAGCTTTGTGTGTTCGGAATCTTGCATATTCGTGAAGTCCTTTCATGTCACGGTCTTGCAGCTGTCTGCTATAAGAAGGACCAGAATAGCTGACAAGGAGTAGGTATCTCAAGCTGCGGCGAGGTTCACTCACTAAATTCTTGGGATTTACGGCTCTCTCAGTGTCGTCTTTACTCAAGATGCCGGTCCCAGAATATAAAAGCCATTTTAAACTACTTCAGAAATTCAAACCGGATTATTCGCCTAGCGAATTCACTCAATATGAATCAGAAAGAACCGGTATGAGGGTGGTCGTTATCGACCAGAAGGGGCCGAAAGTGACTGGCTATTTCACACTTGCGACAGAGATCCATGACGATTCTGGGGCCCCTCATACCCTTGAGCATTTGTGCTTCATGGGTTCGAGGAATTACCACTATAAGGGATTCCTTGACAAACTTGCAACTAGGGCATATTCCAATACAAATGCATGGACGGCCACTGATCACACCGCATATACACTAGATACTGCTGGATGGGCTGGCTTCTCTCAGATCTTACCAGTATATCTTGAGCATGTGATCGCTCCTACTCTCACTGATGAGGGCTGCTATACCGAAGTACACCATATTGACGGCACGGGCCACGATGCAGGAGTGGTATATTCGGAAATGCAGGGTGTCCAGAACAACGCCGCGGAACTTATGGACTTACGTGCTAGACGACTGCTATACCCGGGAGGAGTAGGCTTCAGATATGAGACCGGAGGAATGATGGAACAGCTGCGTGTTCTGACTGCTGAACGAATTCGTCAATTTCACCGTGACATGTACCAGCCAAAGAACCTGTGTCTCATAATCACTGGCGAAGTTGATCACGAAGATATGCTTCAGACGCTTGATAGGTTCGAAGACAGCATTCTTGATATTATTCCCAGCCCACAGTCTCCCTTCAAGAGACCCTGGGTTGAATCTCTCCAGGCCCCAGCTCTTAAACAGTCAGTCGTGGAGACCGTGGAATTTCCTGAGGATGATGAATCCTCTGGGGAGATCGAAATAAGATTCTTAGGTCCTGACTGCATCGATCCCGTACAGAGTAAGTCTCTTAATTTTTCACATCACATCTGCCACAGTATAGCTGACAATAATTAGCTGGTGCGGTGAATGTTGTGCTCTTATATCTCGCAGGCTCTTCTGCTTCCCTTCTCGAGAATGTCCTTGTAGAAAAGGAGCAAGTCACCAGTGCTGTCTATTACTCCACTGAGGACCACCCCAGCATCGAAATCCGCTTCACTTTGACTAGCGTCGCCACAGAGAAATTGGCCCAGGTGGAGAGAAGATTCTTCGAGGTCTTGAAAGAGGCTATGGGAAAAGAGCTCGATATGAAATATCTGCATGAATGTATTGAGCGCCAAAAGCGAAGCTGGAAGTTTTCCACAGAAAGCTCAGCGACATCTTTCGCTGAATACGCTATTTCCGATTTCCTGTTTGGCAAGAGAGACGGTTCTACCATGCTTGATGTCGCAAGCTTGAAGGAATATGATATCCTGGAGAAATGGAATGAGAACGATTGGAAGAACTTCATCAAGAAATGGATTTCTGACGCACCTCATGTTTCCATCCTTGGGGTACCGTCAGCTAAGCTCTCCAAGAAGCTAAAGAATGATGAAGAAGCAAGAGTCGCAGCTCAAAAAGAACGTCTAGGTGAGGATGGACTGAAGAAGCTGGCAGACAAACTCGCGAGGGCGAAGGCGGAAAATGACAAAGAAATCCCTAAGGAGATGCTTGCTCGGTTCAAAATCCCTCCTACGGAGTCGATACACTTTGTGGAGACGACTACTGCCCGTGCCGGTGCAGCTCTTAGAGTCGGACGACCAGATAACAAGGTCCAGAAGCTAGTTGACAGCGATGGCTCTGACTCTCCTCTGTTCATCCATTTCGAGAATATCCCGAGCAGTTTTGCGCAGCTGTCTCTGCTTATCTCGGCTGAATCGGTTCCTGTCGAGCTCCGTCCCCTACTCGCTGTGTACATTGAAGCATTCTTCGGTCTACCCATCCGCCGAAATGGTGAGGTGATCAACTTTGAACAAGTCGTTGTCGGGCTAGAACGAGATACTGTTGGATATTCGATGGACGGGGCTCGAAGCTTGGGCAATTCCGAGATGTTGCGCATATCATTCCAGGTCGAAGCAGACAAATATAGCACTGCTGTCAGCTGGCTCAAGGAGCTAGTATGGGATTCTATCTTTGACGTTGACAGGCTCAAGGCAATCACAACTCGTCTTCTGGCCGATGTTCCAGATTCCAAACGCAGTGGTGATGACATGCTTGCCGCAGTTCACGTTATGGTCCACTATGCGACTGAGTCTATTGTTCGGGCCAGAAGTACTCTAGTGAAGGCACGTTATCTGAAGCATATTAAGAAGCTGCTTGCTACCCAGCCAGAGCTGGTCGTCTCTCGTATGGAAGAGATCAGGAAGTCGCTCTTCTGCTTCGAGAATTTCCGCATTTTGGTGATCGCCGATGTTGAGAAGCTTTCTAAACCAGTCTCAGCATGGAAGCCCTTTGTTGAGAAGTTGGACACTAGTAGCTCCCTCAAGCCCGTGACAAATCGGAGAGCCCTGCTCAGTGACGCAGGGAATAACCTTGGCAGATTGTCCTATATTGTCCCGATGCATACGATCGACTCATCTTTCGCCTATGCAACTGCTAGAGGCCTCGACTCTTACGACCACCCGAAGCTGCCGGCGCTACTGGTGGCATTTGCTTATATGAATGCTGTCGAAGGCCCTCTCTGGGTAGCTGTGCGTGGAACTGGCCTAGCCTATGGAACAAGCTTTTCATACAACATCGATACCGGTTTCGTCCACTTTGATGTATACCGCTCCCCGAACGCTCACAAGGCCTTTGAAGCAAGTAAGAAAATCATCGGAGATCATGCATCTGGTGCTACTCCATTTGATCACATGATGCTTGAAGGTGCCATCAGCAGCATTGTAGTCAGCTTCGCTAATGAACAGGCCACAATTGCCAGTGCAGCGCAGGGCAGCTTCATTCGGCAGGTGATTCGGAACTTGCCTAGCGACTACAAGGAAAAGATCCTGAAGAAAGTCAGCGCTATCAGTGTTGAGGAAATTGATGAGGCGCTTCGGACCATCATCATGCCTCTCTTTTCTCCTGAGACCTCCAATATCGTGATCACCTGTGCTCCGATCTTGGAGAAGGTAGGAAGGATCTGACTATCCCTTAATTTTGGCTTCATCAGTACTGACTCCGGTTCACAGAAAATCGAAGAAGGTCTGAAATCCTCCGGATACAAGCCCGAGGTACAGCCCCTCAAGCATTTCGAGGACGATTACGGATTGAAAGTCGGTGATGATGATGAAGAAGAGGATGAAGAAGAGGACGAAGAGGATGAAATCGGTTCAGAAGAGGAAGACGATGATGACTCTTCTGAAGCTTCTGCATAGTTAACATATAGTATCAATAGAGAGAGAGATTTGAGCTCGTATTATCTTATATCAATGCTTCGGTGCATACATGTTCTCCGGAACTTCGTCGGGAAATAGGTGCTATTCGTATATAGTTCCCTCACTAGGCTATGCTTTGCCTATTACACATTGCCTACAATTTTATGGCCAAATGCCATAAAACTTTCATTAAGATGCATTATCCTCTCCTCCCCAGCTACATGAGCGTGATTGTTGGAGAAGGTAACCCCCCTTCATATACATTACGTCTAGAACGCGTGAACTCTACCGCATTCTATAGATTAGACTCCAAATAGCTATCCCCTTGCCTAAGATATAGCCGTAATCTTGACCAAATTTTGGGTAATAGACAATGCCTAGATTAAGCCTCCCAGCAGCAGCTAGACCTTATTAAATAAGAGCAACGTGGTTAACTTCCGGATTTCGGCGGCTAACTCCAGCGTCGTTAGAGCGTCGTTAGAGCGTCGTTAGGAGAGGGTAAGCTTGTATCCGTGACCTCAGTGAGAAGTAATCTACTTTACAATGCAGATCCATGGCGATCATCCTAGATAACACTGGTAATAGAACGAAAATTCTCTATACCCATTCCCGACTAATGAGTATGTTGGGGAACTATTAGCTGGTGTCTGATCTGCTTTTTACCAGCAGCACGCTAAAAGTAAAAATCAAAATTTAGAGGTATTAAAATATATACACTGCATATTTCTGCCCTCTTATAATGACTATCTGGTCAATTTGAGATGGTTTGTAAGATACTTTTGAGGAAGCGCTAGAACTATAAAGTTAATTGCATCTTGGTTCAACAAGATTGACAAGTCATGTTTAAGAGTGAGGGTAGAAATGAGTGCCAGCAAATCAGATTGTACCAGGATCGCAGTATGGCCTCAAAAAAATGAGCAGCATTCTGAGAGTGGTAGAAGGTCCAAGGTGACACAGAGAAGCTTTGTCTGATGCGAGAATTTTAAAATAAGTATAATACCCGCGTGGCATAGTACTTAGTAATGATGCGCAGACCACGAGGACGTGGAACGCTTTGCGTTGGAAGTCAACATCCTTCTCTCCTTTCTTGAAAATTGTTTCCCAAACTGCTCAAGCGGATCATAACTAGACACGTAAAGATAGCGTTGTTTGGTTTATAGAGTCCAGGAGTCCTGATCCTTCTTGTGCTACCTGGTTGTTCCGCTCCACCAAGAAGCCACTTTGCCCCAACACTCTCACTAAGCGCGAAGGGCGCAGCGATCTCATTCCACCTCAGCGAAAACAAACTGCCCTCGCCCGACAGACAAGCAACGACGACCTTTAGAGTGTCGTTGCTTCCAGACGCTCCAATATGTATATCCTCGAGGTAAGATACTCATTGGAAAGTTCGTCTTCTCTCCAAACGAGCTAGCTGACTTCGCGTCATTACAGCAACTGGCGCGGCTCCTCGACCGCCCGCTCTTCCCCTGGAAGAGCGTTCTGGTTGGATTTTCGTTAGGACAGTTTGTTCTGGAGGGACTGCTCTCGTTGCGTCAGTACAAGGTTCTGCAGCAGACAAAGCCCCCAAAGGTGCTTGAGGGCGAGGTGTCGCAAAAGGTTTTCGATCAGAGTCAGGTATGCTACCCTAGGAAGCTCTGGAGTTCTGTCTATTGGCCCTAGGAGTTAGAGACTTACCAGTAATGATGCTAATCATCACTTGAAATAGGCATACGGTCGTGCGAAAGCCAAGTTTGGATTCATCTCAGGTCTCTACGGTCAGATTCAGAATCTCGTCTTTATCTACTACGATGTCCTGCCTAAGATTTGGGGAATCACTGGTCTCTGGCTCGCACGGTACTTTCCCGGTCGATTCCAAGGTGAAATATCGCATACTCTCATCTTCTTCTTCGTCTTCAACGTGATCACGACCGTCCTCTCGCTGCCCGTATCGTACTACAACACCTTCGTCCTCGAGGAAAAATTTGGTTTCAACAAGCAGACACTCAAGCTCTGGGTGACGGATTTGCTCAAGGGTCAGCTGTTGGGTATCGTTCTGGGTGGTCCTATCGTCAGCGCCGTGCTCAAGATCGTCCAGAAGACGGGCAATTCGTTCTTCTACTACCTCTGGCTTTTCGGTATCTTCGTTCAGGTCTTCGCCATTACGATCTATCCTATTGTGATTCTGCCTCTGTTCAACAAGCTCTCTCCCCTCGAACCCGGTGAACTCAAGTCTGGAGTTGAGAACCTGGCAAAGAAACTGAAGTTCCCCCTCCAGGAGCTGCACGTCATCGATGGCAGCAAGAGGAGTGCTCACAGCAACGCGTACTTCTACGGCTTGCCGTGGAAGAAGCACATTGTCATCTACGATACTCTCATCGAGAAGAGCGAACCAGAAGAGGTTGTTGCTGTCCTGAGTCACGAGCTCGGTCACTGGAGCCTGAGCCACACCACGAAGCTCTTCGGTATTGCACAGGTATATATTCTACGCTTAAGCGCCATAGTTCATTGTGTACTAATGATAATAGTTCCACATGTTCTACATCTTCGCTCTATTCTCGGTCTTTGTGAATAACAAGTCGTTGTATCAAGCATTTGGTTTCTACGATGAATATCCTATCATGATTGGATTCCTCTTGTTCTCCGATGCATTGGCGCCAATGGACGCTGTGATCAAGCTTTTGATGAACATTCTGAGCCGCAAGTTCGAGTTCCAAGCTGGTATGAATATTTCTGCGCTTTTATCGCTAATTCCCCTAGAAGCATGCTAACAGAAATAGATGCTTTCGCAGTCAAGCTCGGTTACTCCCAGGAACTTGCGCGGTCGCTTCTTAAGCTTCAGATCCAGAACCTCAGCACTATGGACGCGGACTGGATGTATGCCAGCTACCATTACTCCCATCCTATCCTCCCTGAGCGACTGGCTGCCCTCGGCTGGAAGGGTGGAAAGGTTACCGACGCAAAGAACGAGGACAGCGAGAAGCCTGTTAAGGCTGCTGATCGAGAGTTGTAATTGGACTTTTTTTTCTTTTGTCTAGTGGGTGTTAGGGAGCCGGTGCTTTATGGATTGAGGCTATATACGTACGTTTCATAGAACGTAGAGACACAAAAATGAAAAGAACGGATTCCTTACCGACTCCAAAAACGCCGTGCCTTTTTTTCCCTTGTATCCATCCCGTCCTATCCAAAGATCTTTTTTAAACATAAACGCAAACACAATATCTACAACTGTAGATACCAAAATATTCACTCTTCCTCCTCAGCTCCCTTAGCCTTTGCCCGCTTCTCAGCCAATCTCCGCTCCTTCTTCTTCCGCTTGCGCTCTTCCTTATCAACAGCAGGAGCTTGCGTTTCCTGAGTCTCCATCTGATCTTCGGCTTTGTCCTGGAAATCGTCCTCAGCAGCACCTGGTGCCTCCTCTTCATCCTCCTGCTGCCATTTATCCTTGTCAACCCAGCCCTCCGCAGTACCGTCAGCTTCCTCCGCCTGTGTCTCCGCGCCCAGTTTCGCAAATGACAGATCTCTTCCGAGCACCTCACCGGCCAGACCGGCCTGTACGCGCTTTAAATTGTGCAGGATGAGATTGGGAGCCGCAGCAGTTGTGCGGGAGACAGGACCACGTTCGGAGATCACAGCATTTGGCTGTAGAGCAGGATCCGTATTGGCACGGTCGAGGTAAGCAGCGAGGAAGTCGTGCGCCGCGAATTGTGAGATGGGCTTGGTGGAGAGGATGGTGGTTGGAGGGAGGGGAGAAGGTCCTTGGGCTGACATTGTGCAATTTTAGATTCCTGTCTCCTTGCGAAATGGCTCTTTGCTTTAAGATCTTTTTTTTTGGCCGCAGGATGTAGGTCCTGTTGGAGCGGAGAAAGAAAAATTTCCGACTGTGAGTAGTCTGTACGCAAACTGAGGAATGAATCACACAACTAGCAGGTGTGTAATTCCGGCTGCTTTAGAGACCACAGAATAATAATGTTCAAGATTTAGAAAACTCAAAGAGTAGAAAAATTATCGGTCTACAATTTCGCGTTGTAAGATATCTCCAACTTTTTTCCGGGTCCGTGCAGTGCGGCTCAAAAGGTTAATTCTCTGTCCGGCCGACGCATCAATCAACTTCCAGCAGGTCGGAGCAGTACCGCCTTATCTGGTTGACAGGAATCAGTTTACTCTGTCAAGCCAACACATTGCATTATTCATACTTTCTTCTTAATTTCTGTTCGTCTTTTCTAGTGACTTTGCAGTTGGACCCAATTGTCGACTGCCTGAATAGCCATGCTCTGCCTCCGCTGTTCGAGGGCACTGCCCTCGGCATTCAATGCCTCGACCAGAATGGCTGCGCAGTCACAAATCCTGAGGTATGTCTTGTATGGTCGATAATATGATCCATGATCCTGCACGTTATACGCCCATAGTAGAATACAACTAGAACAACCCAACTGACAACTTCCGACATCGACAGACTCGCGCCTCGAACACCGTCATCCGCCCGCACATTCTCTTCCCTCTTCAGCCTGCGACCAGCTCTCTCCGTCCCTCGTACTGATTCTCCAATCCTTTCTTCTCTTGCTACCGTGTCTGCGAACACTACAACCCCATCTACAACATTGGCACTGGCTCAGAGCCGATCATTCTCCGCCTCCGCTTCTCTCGGAGGAAAGCGTGATACCTACAACCCATCGCGGAAGGTCCAGAAAAGACGCCATGGATTTCTGGCAAGACTACGAACGCGTGGTGGGAGGAAGATCCTGATGCGGAGACGGGCAAAGGGGAGGAAGTTCTTGAGTTGGTAGATGGGGTCGTTTGTTGAGATGGAAAGGGCGGCTTTGACCTGACGTTCTATATCGGTTGATCTGCCTGGTCTACTTCTTGTGGAAGGGTTCTTCGTTCTGCAACCTTTATAACTGAGAGCGCGGGACTTAGAGATACCCGAAGGGATTTGAAGAGAACCAGGTGGATTGGACAGGATACGAGGGCTTGAAAAGGAAGTTGTATGGATGTCCTTGTCTCCTGAAACCATAAAAGGAATAAGGAGAAGCGGACACAGATATGTCACATTATACTGTATCATACATATGAATATCGAAGAATCTCGTTTTGTGTTACTAAGAAATCCCATATTCTTCTATAGAGATTGGATATACAGTGCTTCTTTATGATGCTGGATTCGACTGCCACTTTCAAGATATGGCCAGATAAGATGGGATCAATAGTTTACTTCGCACCCTGAAATAAATCACTGCTTCTAGTTCTAATGGTGACATGGTAGTAGACACTTGTGACCTATTTTAAGCATGTCATGGAGGACCATTATATGCATGGACTGATAGGGATACTAAGAGCGATTTTGCCATGGCCTTAGGATGGAAAGAAGAGACGTCTCGTCCTTTGGGGGAGAACAAGTGCACATAGTGTCTACTTCGTACCATTTTTATTCTTGCGCTGTACGAGAACACTGATGGATGCATTTCTATCAGATCACGCAGAATTACTGGGCCGTAACTGAAGCAAAGGGCTGACGTTGCATTTTGCTTTTTTTCCTATGTTCGACGAGTTCATCACATACATACAAACGGAAAAAAAAGTATCTTGATTTAGATCCGACCAGTTCATAACAAAGTACAGTAGAGGAGTCATGTAAACTCCTCTACCACCGTTACTCGTCATCGTCTCATCCACTTAACTTCCCCTCTTTGACAACGCCTAGGCGCCCCCCCGTGCAATGCATGCAATTACTTCTTACCCAGGACAGCACCGACGCAGGGACAGTCCGCTGCATCTTTCATTACCGTTGGATAAGGGAGTTGGGGTATAATCGACTTTTGGCATCTCTTCTTTCCATCTTTTCTCATTCGTCACATCTACTTGGCAATTCCTGTCTCTGTGACGCGGAATATGCTGACAAGCAGTCCGTCGGTCACATGCGACAGAGAAAGGAATTGCATACACTATTAATAGACTGGAAGCATTTAATCGACGATAGGCTCAAGAGTGTTTCCACTAGAAAACGGTCAGTACGTGCATGATTTTTGAATCTCTTAAACATGGTACTTACGCAACAATGTTGGCCCATCCGATCAGACGCCAGTGCTTGTCGATTCTTCGGCTGATGGCGATCTTCTCGCCAATCTCCGTACAAGCCGGGCTGGTCAAGCTCAGCTTGGCAGCATCAGCCTTGACACCCATGACCTTAGCACCCGTGGCGGTGGATCCAATGTTAACCATGAGAACCTCGTTCTTGGACAGCTTAGCGACCTTGGCCTGCTTTCCATCAGCAGTCTTGACACCGAGAAGACGACGAAGCAAGAAGTAGTTGACTTCCAGCTCAGTGTAGATAGCTGGCAAACGGCCCTTGAGACCGAGAACAAACCCGACGAGACGGTCAGCACGGCAAAGGGTGGGGTCGACGCGAGTTCCAACACCAATCAAACCACCAGGGACGGCGAACTTGAGGTCATTGTGCTCTGCAAAGAGAGACACGACACGGGAGAAGATTGGTCTGCACTGGATCTTGCCGTTCTCATCCTTCGTCACCAGACCGGGACGGATTTCGATCTCATCGTTCAGCTTCAGCACACCGGTCAAGATAGAGCCACCAGCAACACCACCCTTGAGCTCATCGATCTCAGCACCAGGCTTGTTGACGTCGAAAGATCGGATAACGATCATGTGAGGAGCAGCAGTGAAATCCCGGACTGGAACAGGGATGTGCGAGACAAGGTACTCGTTGACGGCGTCAATGTTGTACTTCAGCTGAGCGGAGATGGGAATGATAGGGGAGCCATCAGCAACAGTACCCCTGATGAACTTGAGGATGGACTGGTAGTGTTGCAGAGCACCCTCTTCCCGCATCAGATCGACCTTGTTCTGGAGGATGATGATGTGGCTGAGCTTCATGATCTCGATAGCAGCCAAGTGCTCCGAGGTCTGGGGCTGCGGGCAAGTTTCATTTCCAGCAATCAACAGGAGAGCGGCATCCATAACAGCGGCACCAGACAACATGGTACTCATCAAAATATCGTGTCCTGGGCAGTCAACGAATCTAACGTGGCGGGTCAGTTTTCTCATGCTGAAAAAAAAAAAAATGAGGGTCCGATGCGGACTTAGGACTTACGAGACATGTCTGAGCAGTCTGTACCGTCCCGTGCAGCCTTCTCTCTCACATGGCGGGTCAATCTCCTTCTCACTCTTGTAACTCTTGTAGCACGTCGGACGAGGGCAAGCCTCGTTGTCGCACTTGTAGATCTTGGCGTTGGCATAACCGAGCTTGATGGTAATGTTTCGCTCGAGTTCGTTCTTGAAGCGGACAGTCTGCACCTCAGAGATAGCCTTGACGACCGTCGACTTTCCGTGAGCGACGTGTCCGATGGTACCAATGTTGATGGTGGCCTGGCGCGCAATGATCTCGGGAGAAAGAGGCGTCAAAGTCGACAGATCGATGGTTTCTGGATCAGGCTGAGGCGGCAGCTCTGGGCGCTTGATCTGAGGAGGAGGCGGTAGTGAAGAACCCTTTTTCAGGGCAGACTTGAGAGGCTTTTCGACGGGTTCCTCGTGGTCGAGGGGCTCCTGGTCCTCGATGTCATCGTGGCCGTTGGCATCCAAGACGGGGGAACCGGGCTGCGAATCTTCGTCTGAGAAGTCACCGTTGGTAGCCATGATTGCGATGTGACAGTCGCGTTCAGCAACGGCTAGTGTTGGGTGTGGAAAATGGGGGAGGTAACTGAGCTTGTCCTGACGTTGAAAATTGCAGCAGTTAAGGCCGGAGGCGATATGATATGGGTTGGGCGGTGGGGTGCCAATTTGTGCAGTGGAGTGTGGTAGGCGGGCGGCGAACCTTTTCTTCCAGGCCTGGGTTGCAGGGGATGCACTACAAGATACCAGACAAAATAATAAGATTTTATTAAGAAGCCAGATAATAATATTTAATAACCAAGAAATATAAGTGACTGGAGTATTCTATTTAACATTTTGAGCATAACTTCTCTACTTCGTAGTGTCAAGACTAACAGGTGAGAAACAATAACCGATCAAGCACTGACTCATAAGTAACCATGATTTTTAACATCACAAATAATTCGCTATATGGTGGCAAGATAATGTGTGCACAGGAGAGAAGAATATAGTGAACTAGTACTTCTTGGTCAAATATCTCTCCAAGTATTTACATTCATTCCGTACAAGAAACAATGCCTTTACAACATGGGGTATACTTTTTTTGGGTCTCCTTATAACGTAATCTCATCACGACTCCTATTCTGACTCTTCATCACTCTCATCACTACTAGCCTCTTCGACATCTTCATTAGATTCAAGATCCGACTCGTCAATAGCCGAAGAGTCTTTGTATTGACGCATCACAAAAGCTTTCAGGCAAGTGATCCGGTTTCCGGTCTCGTAAGTGTCCAGGAGTGTCCCAACCTGCCGTGGGCTGGAATCTTTCTTCCTTGTGTCCTGCTTGGGCTTCTTAGATTTCTCTGCATTCAGTTCCTCTTTGCCAAGTAGCCACAGACGGACTGCCCCATCGCTGCCGCCCGTCACCACAAAAAAACTATTTTTAAACGGCTCAGGACCATCTAGTTCCAATATCTCAAAGTCCTTGACACGCCCTGAGAGTCCGCATGGTTTCCCACCTAGTTGAGCCCTGACCTCTGCATCGGGTATCTGCTGATCACCATCCTCGGTCTTAGGCTTATGGGTAGTCCTTGTGGAGTAAAAGATGACTCTCCCATCTTCGGTTGACACTGCGAGGAGTTCACCTTCGCCTTCTTTGGACTGATCAATTGAGACATAGCTGATGTCATGTAGCTTGGACATCGGACTTGGTAGCAACTTGCACTTTGGTGTTGAATTCTGCGGACTAGTCAGAGATAATTCACTGGGGAGCATTGATGAAGCACTTACCGTTCCAAACACAACAGCACCCCATTCAAAAGCAACTGCGAATTCGTCTCCCTCGGCATTCCACACGATCCTCCTGCCTTCTCCAGTTCCCCATTTACCCTCCTTCACGCTCTGTAGAATCTCTTTCCCGAAGTTAAGCACACCGGCCTTCCTTCCTGTGACCAAGTTCCAAAGTCTCATGCACCTCTCTCCTTTCCCCACACTGAGCATCAACTTCATGCTGGGGTGCACCGCAAAGTCATTGATACCAGACGGGGTTGCCCCCGGAGGGGCAGTATCTCCACTAGGTCTACCCTGAGCTTTCGGACGGGGAGCCTTGATAGTGGACACGACGGACCAATCTCTGGTCTTGGTGACGGAGATTGTATTGTCTTCTGCACCTGCCAAGAGTTTGGAACGGGTTGGGAAACAGAGTGCGGAGATGCTGGAGGAGTGGTGCAGCAAGGAACCGAGTTCACGATTTTTGGGATTCTCGAGAATCTTGTTCCCTGCCAAGGTTGGGACCGATGGAAATTTGTCGTTCACTAGCGGAGGAGACACTGACAGAGTATAGAGGTTTATACGTTCATCCGTACCACCACTGGCGAGAATGACCTTTTGCGGTTGTGAGGGATCTGGATCCGGGAGCGGAGAGAGTGCCAGAGAACGGACGGCCGACGCATGGGCATGGAAGAGAAAAGTGTCAGAGAATTGTACAGAAGGTGCACCAGCAGAAGTGCCATTCTTATCATTGGAAGACACAGAGAGACCAGCTGTAAAACCATGCAAAACCCGCTCATACGAGCCGGTCACGATCTGGACGGTGACGATCGGTGCTGTCTGTTCAGCTGTTGATGTATGCTGTTCAGGCGCAGCAGTGGATTTGATAGCCTTTCGAGGGCTGTCAACCGACGAGCCATCCTTGTTCGCATTGTCTCTCTTGCGCTTGGCCATTGTTGTGTTTGTTGCAGATCTCCAATGCCCACTCGATACTTGTATCAACTTTTTTTTGTTGCGATTACAGATGGAGCTAGACCGTGATCGCCGGTTCGGAACCGGGAGTCGCTGAAGGTGAAAGTCCGGGAGTTCCTTCCTAAGGCCGTAACAAGGCATCAAAACCGTTCAGATTTTTCCATTCTTGAAAGCGGCTGCCTGACTTCTCTGCCTCAGGCTGCAAACCCATCCCTTCCTTTTGGTTCACTTCGCAGTCTCCCTTCCCTAACGCTGCTGCGCGCTGCCCCCGGCATTCACCAGTGTCACTACTACCACCACCTGCCCTCACCCCATCAAAACCCCCCTAGGTGAAATCCTCGCGTTTGGCCTTTCCACGTCCCATAACACCACCACCCCATCCTTTCCATCATTTCTGAGCGATTTTTTCGACTCGAATGTCATCGCTCTCTTCATTGCCCTGGCTTTCCGCGCGTTAATCGGATGTTGTGTGCTCAAGATTGACTCGATGCTCCGCGACGAGCTGCTCCGGTCTAAGAACGATGAGATCGCGTAAGTATTAATTTTCTCCGAGCGATCCACTCTACTCTATCACACCGTGCGATACAGAATTATCGCTTACTGGGAATTGTAGACGTTGTTTGTTGTCGCGAAAGCGCAAACTGAGCGAGCTCTACTTTGCGACCGTGGGCTTTACGGGCGCGACCGGGGCCACTCCGGCCGACGCTGTATACCAGCAGAAGGAACAGGCATTCCTTGACGCCAACGATCTCTCAAAGTATGTCCCTTCTTTGTATTACTCTATAGACTATCTATAGAATTAGACCTTATAATTATTGATCGCTAATTCGTTGCGCGTAGAGGACGTTATTTTAACGAAGCTACTCTTCCTCCCTTCCTGGATTATGCGACCGTCGCAACGCGCTCTGAACAACAGGATTCTGATCGAGGAATTACCAAACCTGCTGCACGAGCTGGTCTCATCTCCCACGATGCCGTCACACCAGTTGTTGCATCTGCAGTTGTAAATCCTGGACTGTCGGAAGCCGCCGAGATTCGACAGCATGCGATTGAAAGCGCGAATCAAGCAATCGAAGGTCAGGTCAGGACTACTCCCAATCATGCAGTTGACGGACAACTATCTGGTACTGCTACGCCAGGAACTGTATCTACAGCTCCTCAGGTCCAGGCAGCACAGCCATCTGTTGCTTCACATCCAGCGCCGTCTCCAGGTCCCGCGCAGGTATTGAACCCGTCAGTGCCGGAGACTCCTGTGAGCAGCGGTGATCAAGGTGCAAAAACAACAACAGTGCTGTCCCCAACGCACCCTCAATTGATACCGGTGTTAAGTGCAACGACATCCAAGGTTCCAGATGTCCCTGTTTCGCAGAGGAAGTTCGATAAGCGACCATCACTGGCACTGGGAGCGGGTTCACATTTACCGGAACATCCTCTTTCTCCAGCTTCATCTGTCGGACCCTACTCTAACAATACTTCGATCCCAGCTGCACTCTCCCCGGCTACTAGCCCTGGTGAGGAGGCTGCTGAGACCCCGGCCGGAGCAGTCAAATCGTCAAAGGGTGTAGCGCTTCCCAGTCCTAAGCCAGATACATCTATTCAACCCCCGCCGACTTTAGTTCCCTCGACGCCTGATGAACAGCTCAAACTGGAGGAAGCACAGTCGTTACTACATCAGAGCACTGTGGCCACTGATAACGCTATAGGAGACAGTTCTAGGACCGGCGTCCATCCTTCATCGAATGAGGTTATTCAAGAGAACGTGGTGTCCCCGCCAACGGCGGTGCGCCCCCTTGGATTGCCAGAAGTACCTCAAGGAACGGCTCTCTCTCCCTTGTCACCAGGGAAGAAAAAAGTAGATGCGGTACCTCCGATTCCAATGGAGACAGTGGCTCCCGGGCAGCAGCCTTCTGAAGGGAGACCGACTGTCTCAGTTACTGAAAAACCAACCCATGGCGTGGTGAGCGCTAAAAAGTCGCAGCCTGTGGTGTCTGTCACTCCACAGATAGAACGGATGACAACTCGAGTGTCGTCGGGAGCTATCCGGCATAAATCAGTGTCTGAAATCTTAGGAGAGACTCCAAAGGCACAGACTCCTCAGGCCGACAGAGTCTCAGCGGACAGGACACTTGACTCGACAAGATCAACCTCTGCTATTGACTTCCTATCCCCCATCTCTGATAAAGATACGCCGGGTTCAGCTGCTCGGTTGCGGCTTAAGGATCGGAAGGCAAGAGAAAAAGAGCGGAGTAAACTGTCGACCGTCGTATTCCCCAAACAGCAAACGGAGAAAAACGACATCATGGATCTCGTGCGTCAAAATGCTGGTGATCTAATAGCAGGTTTGAATGAAGAAAAAGACTACCTGTTCACCCTGTTCCAGAACAAGGCATACTCGCCTCCTCGCAGCATGAACCTTAGCACTCTTCTTGCGGCTGCACATAAGACGTTGACAACAGCAAACCATGTGCTCGACTATCAGGAACAGATGGATTGTCGTACACTCCGTCGCATATATTCTCTTCAGAATGCGAACAGGTGGCCTCTCCGGCAATTAAAGCGCTCCGTCGAACCCACACGAGGGGCGACGCATTGGGACGTGCTTTTGGATCATATGAAGTGGATGCGAACTGATTTCCGTGAGGAACGAAAGTGGAAGATCGCGGCCGCGAAGAGCTGTGCGGACTGGTGCGCTGAATACGTAAACAGCGATTCAGCACACAAAACACTACTTCGTATTCGAGCAAGGATACCTCCGCTTAGTGCCAAAGAAGACTGTGCCGAATCGCAAAGCACTGATCTAGCTACTAAAGAGGAGCCGATGGATGGTTCGATGCTCTCGCATCCTACGCCGGAGTTGATCCCCTCAACTGAAGAGGACTCGCTCAGCGAGGGATTCAACGACGAACCTCACCATGATCTACATGACTCAGTTGCACCAGCAGCGATCTTTTCTCTAGGCTCTGACGAGTTTACGTTCTCGATAGACATGACCCCGGCCGCTGAAAAGATTCTTGAGGAACTTCCGATATATGCCCCCGTGACTACTGCTCCCGATACAAAGCTGCCGATGTTCAAGGCACCTCCGGATGCTGCCTGGAAAACGGATATTCTCCCAGTCTCCAAGTATGCAATGGGCAAGATTCACTTCCGCGATGATGAACCTGTCAGGAAACGTAGTAGATACGACTATTCTCAGTATGTACACGAATCCGACAGCGAAGTTGTGGATCTTCTACCAGAGCAGACAAATGTGGCTCTCTTCCGCCCCGAGAACAAGCCTGTCCGCGATCGTATTCACCCTGGATATTCTTTCCGGCCGCCGACCGAACATCCCATGCCATCATTAGGATTCTTCGAATCAAGGCAGTCGTCTCAGTGGACGTATGCAGAGGATGACGAGTTGCGTCGTCTCGTAAAAGAATACTCGTACAACTGGTCACTTATATCGAGTTGCCTTACTCCTCCGTCCCTTTATACATCAGGCGCTGAGAGACGCACACCTTGGGAATGCTTTGAGAGGTGGATTGGATTGGAGGGACTGCCGGCTGAGATGTCGAAGACACAATATTTCCGAGCTTATCAGCAGCGATTAGAGACAGCTCAGCGCACAGTACTTGCTCAACAACAAGCCGCTCAGCAGCAGCAGCAGCAGCAAGGTAACAATTCGCAATCTCAGGCCCCCGTGCGCAGAAGGACTACACAACCTGTTAGAGTCGACCGTCGGCGCGCTTCCAAACATCTTGCTCTGCTTGATGCTATGCGAAAACTGGCAAAGAAACGGGAGACTATGCTGCAGAAGCAGCAACATGGTAAGTCTCAATATTATGACAGGGTTTGCCTGCTGGGTTCTGACATCGATGTAGCAACACACCTAGCATCACTGAGGAAGGCCAACGAGGCGAACCAACCTAAACCTCCGATCTCTTCTCCTGCTGATTTCAGCAAACTGAAGTACGAGCGGGAAATGAAGCTTCAGGAGAGACAGGAGCAGTACCGGCAGCAGATGATTGCCCAGCAACGAGTGAGTACCTGAACTGATAGCGTTATGAAGCCCCAGGTTGACAATGTCCTGAAGGCGAATCTGGCTGCGCAACGTGCCGGTCAACTACCCAATCAGCAGCCTATGATGAATGGTGCTCCTGGTCGCGCTCCCAACGCGATTCCTCCCAATGGTGCTAGTCCCGCTCTGCCTGGCGGTGTTCCTAATAGCATGTCAAATGGCCTCCCTCCTGGTGTTGGAGTCAATCAAAGTCGACCTCATCCTATTCAGGGAATTCCCAACGGTGCTCCCATGAATGGCCCTATGCCGCCCAACGCTATGGCAATGAAGATGATGCCTCAGCCTGGAATGCAGCAACAGATGCCAGCACGGCCCGGAATACCCATGCAGGCGTCCCCAGACAACGCAAGGGTTATTCGAGAGGCCAACCGATTGCAAGAACAACAACGAATTCTGCAGTCTCGCCAACAGCAACAGCAACTGCACAACCAACAACAGTATGGCCAACAGGGCACCCATCCGCCCAATGTCAATATTCCAAATCTCAATGGGAATCCGAACAATCCTGCAATGTTAGCGGCACTGCAGGCCACGGGAGGCATGCAAAGTCCTCCTTACCACAATGGTACCGGTCAAGGAGTCTCGACGGTTTCTCCTCGCATGGCCCAGCCTAATCCTCTTTCGAGTGGTGTGGTCCCTACTATCAGCAGCATTCAGAGTCAGATACAACGGAGTAATCCGAATATGCCCGCGGAGCAGGTGAATAAGCTTGCCACGGATCGTCTGCACCAGTATCAACAACAGCGCATGTCTCAAGTCGCGATGAGTGCGGCTGCTGGCAACATGGGCGCGGTCCAATCAAATTTTCAGGTACCTCATGATGGGAATTTCCAAGCAACACCACAGGCTGGTATACCGAATGGTACCCCTGGAATGCAAAACCCTCAGGCACAAGGTTATTCACCCATGATGCGCGTTCCTCAGACTGCGCAGCAAAACCGGGTGGGAGTTGCAAACTCGCCGGCACTGAATGGCGCAGCACCCCAACAGAGTAGGAGTGCAACACCACAGACTCAGCGCAGTGGCAGCGTTCAGGCTGGCCCCGTTCCTGGCTCTAGCAAAAGCCCCAGGCCTCCACAGGCCCAGATGGCAAACAGCTAGGATGACTCCTTTTCGTCCAAGTACCTGGACCATTTTCTTGCCGGTTGAAGTTGGTCTTATTTTCCCCCTTCCATAATTGTACTGTACATATCACGGAGAACACATGCCCTTATCCCAGTTCTTGCTCACTTTGACGAACCACATTTATGCCTATCCTGCCCGCGTCATGTTTCTCGCGTCACCCTGATCCCCTTCTTGACTTCTCTACCCCTTTGTTCCCGATTTCGTTGTTTCCCCTATTCTTGGTGCGGTATGCGTGTTATGTGCTCTGTAAGGCCTGACTTTGTTATCGGGAAGGGCACGAATTGATGGTTTTTGTACTACTAGTAGTGATAGGCAAACAATTACTACCCGCGGCTTAGCGCATGCGAGGGTATTTAGAGTTGAATAATTGTCTAGAAGAGACCTGCCTCTGCGTCAAAAGTGACGGCTAAAATTAGATCCAGCACTGTATTCTGATCTTGCATACATAGGCAGAGCTCCCCTAAAATAGTAACCCGCATCCACCCGGCACGGAACTCCACCCGTAGCGGAAACTTCTTCAGGTACTTCACATTATTCTTCATTTATCTTAGAACACAGGAAGTTATTCGTTTCAATTTTTATAGTGTTTCACTGGCTATCCATTTGCATTATCCTTTTTAAAACCAGGTATCAAAATACATATTTTGTGGGATTCTCGTCTCCAGTTAACCGACAGAGTTCTCAAGGTGGTGTTTATCCGTCTATATCGCCCTGATTTAGACGGGCGAAAATGTACTTCTTGAGCGACTTCAATACCGGAGCATACAGGCCAAAATCGACCGCTAGGAACGGTAATTTTTTTTTTTTCAATAAAACATCCTAACTGTCTTTGGTCTAGGAGTGGGAGTTCCTAGAATCGTATAGTCTCCATCACATGACCATAGGAATCGACGGTACACGTTCTGATTCTCTGCCAAATTGTCTCTTTTCTACTTATGCTGACATGTTTACGAAACGGCAGGGACAATGGGGCTGCGGCAGAACACGACGGATTAATCAAACAAACCATATTGGGTCAATACGCCTCCCCACAGTCAACGGTCGGCGATCCCCAACACCTCACGTCAGGAATTTCTGTCGGCCCGACCCTTTGCAGATAAGGGCGGCTGAGCGGCATGGCAATACAATACAGCGGCCCGGCGCAAGGCTGAGAAGGCGGCGCAGTGGTAAGAAGATGGCTTCATCTGTCGTACACGACCGCGCTTTGCGGCACCGATTTCCCTATAGGGGCAATCTGGGTCAGTTCAACGTTTCTGCACCCGGCGGATCCTGCTACGGCCACGAGGCGACTCTTCAACGCCTGTCGGTCCTCTTTCTTGGTGATGCACCCTTCGAGGACAACAAAGCGAGATACAACTGATGCAGGCAGGAGGTGAACCATCATGTCTGGCGTCCTAAAGACCCACGATGACTACACGGTCGCCTGGGTATGTGCTTTGCCTCTGGAAGCGGCTGTGGCTAAAGCTATGCTTGGAACAGTTCATCCTCCACTTCCACCACTAGCAGGCGATGACAACGCATATGAACTCGGAGAGATTTCAGGTCATAACATCGTCATTGCCTACCTACCTTCTGGGGTATATGGCACCACTTCCGCCGCGACGGTCGTCGCTCAGTTGCGAACCGCATTTCCCTCAATCCGCTTCGCCTTACTGGTCGGTATTGGAGGAGGAGTTCCTAGTCCGAAGAGTGATATTTGGTTGGGTGATGTTGTAGTCAGTCAACCAACTAGGACCTTGGGCGGGGTGGTACAGTATGACTACGGCAAGGCCATCCGCGGCGTGTTTGAGCGCACAGGCGTGATGAATCAACCTCCGACCGTTCTGCTGACCGCGATCGCTCGATTACAGGCGGGCGAAATCAGTGGCCACGATCAGAAGATAATGGAGGTGGTACGGGATATTTTGAACGTACATGATGGAATAAACACTCGGTGTGCACGGCCTTCCAATAAACATGATCGGCTCTTCCAGGCATCATACGAGCATCAAGAGAATGCGGAGACCTGCATCAATTGTGATCGGACATATCTCATTCCGCGAGATCCACGGCCGCTGGATGGGCCGCTGGATGGGCCGCAAATCCATTATGGAGTGATCGCGTCGGGGAACCAGGTGATAAAGGATGGGCTGGTCCGCGATCGGTTGGCCAAGGAATATGGAATCCTGTGCTTTGAGATGGAGGCCGCTGGATTGATGAATCAAATCCCGTGTCTTGTTATTCGAGGGATCTGTGACTACTGCGACTCCCATAAAAATAAGCAGTGGCAGGGTTATGCCGCGCTGACCGCGGCTGCTTACGCAAAAACCCTTCTCTGTGTGGTACCAGTGAATCAATCTCGCCAGAACCAAGCATCTCGCAAGGCCTGCTGGATGGTGCCCTTTACACGAAATCCGCGGTTTTTAGGGCGCGAGAGTCTTATCCTCGACTTAGAACAAGGAATCCTTAATCACGGTAGGGTACGAAAAAAGGCCATTGCGGGCTTAGGCGGAACCGGGAAGACTCAGATCGCGCTGGAGCTGGCCTATCATATCCATAGCACAGATCCGGAATGCTCAATCTTCTGGATTTCAGCGATTTCACACGAATCGATTGAGCAGGCATTTCTAGGCATCAGTGAACATCTCGGACTCCAAGGTGTGCCGCCCATGGAGGTGAAATCCCGAGTCAAGAATTACCTAAGCTCGGAGCGAGCCGGCCGATGGCTCCTGATTATAGACAACGCGGACGACATAGAGATGTGGATGCCATCCCCCGGCACATCTTCAACACTTAAATCCTACCTCCCACATAGCGAAAGCGGCTTTGTTCTTTTCACAACCCGAAATCGGCAGCTGGCGACCCGGTTAGTGGGTCCAGAAGTGATCAACGTGGCCGAGATGGACGACAAAATGGCAACTGACCTTCTCCAAGAATTACTCATACAGAAAAATCTTATTCAGGATCGTCAAACCACTATTCTCCTTCTCCAGCAGCTGAGCTGCCTGCCGTTAGCAATTGTACAAGCGGCAAGTTATATCAACGAAACTGGAATCTCTCTCAAGGCATATGTGGATCTCCTACAAGGTCAAGAAAATGATACGATGGAACTACTCAGTGAGGATTTTGAGGATGAATGGCGATATATGGAGGTACGGAACCCGGTGGTGGTAACGTGGCTGATTTCATTCAGTCAAATCCAAAGATTAAACATGTTAGCTGCCGATTATCTATCATTTATGGCATGTGTTCATCCACGAAATATCCCACAATCCCTTCTTCCACCATCAAAGTCTATCGTTGAGCAGCAAAGGTCTCTAGGTCTTTTGCAAGCCTACTCATTCATCACTGTCGAAGAGAATAACCAGTTGATCCACCTCCACCGACTGGTCCATTTAGCAATACGAAACTGGCTGCGAGCCGAAGGACGACTGACAAAACAGGTTAACAAAACAATTCAGCGATTAAGCGAGATCTTCCCATCCAGTGCATACGAAAATCGGGTCCTGTGGCGAGAGTATATGCCTCATGCTCAGTATCTCTTACAGGGTCTGGAGTTCCAGCTTGAGGGTGACGAAAAAAATGATTTTCTTCAGAACGTTGCGGAATGCCTGGACAGTGATGGAAATTATTATAAGGCTGAGGTTCTTTTTACGAAAATTCTCGACTACCACAGATCGCGGTTTTCAGAAAATCATGAGAAGGTCCTGACCAGCATGGCCTGGATAGCATTGACGTTCCGGAATCAAGGACGGTGGACGGAGGCAGAACAACTAGATATACAAGTGATGGAGACAAGGAAATCGGTGCTCGGGCCGGAGCATCTAGATACGCTGACCAGCATGGCCAACCTGGCATCAACATTCCAGAATCAAGGACGGTGGACGGAGGCAGAACAACTGGAAGTACAAGTGATGGAGACAAGGAAGATGGTGCTCGGGCCAGAGCATCCTTCCACACTGACCAGTATAGCCAACCTGGCATCAACATTCCGGAATCAAGGACGGTGGACGGAGGCAGAACAGCTAGAGGTGCAAGTAATGGAGACAAGGAAGTCGTTGCTAGGGCCAAAGCATCCAGATACATTGACCAGCATGGCCAACCTGGCATCAACATTCCAGAATCAAGGACGGTGGACAGAGGCAGAACAGCTAGAGGTGCAAGTGATGGAGACAAGGAAAACAGTGTTAGGGCCGGAGCATCCAGACACACTGATCAGCATGAGCAACCTGGCATCAACATTCTGGAATCAAGGACGGTGGACGGAAGCAGAACAACTGGGTATGCAAGTGATGGAGACAAGGAAGACGGTGTTGGGCCCGGAGCATCCTTCCACGCTGACCAGCATGGCCAACCTGGCATCGACATTCTGGAATCAAGGACGGTGGACGGAGGCAGAACAGCTGGAGGTGCAAGTGATGGAGACAAGGAAAACGGTGCTAGGGCCAGAGCATCCAGACACGCTGATCAGCATAAGCAACCTGGCATCGACATTACGGAATCAAGGACGGTGGACGGAGGCAGAACAGCTAGAGGTACAAGTGATGGAGACAAGGAAGACAGTGCTGGGCCCGGAGCATCCTTCCACGCTGACCAGCATAGCCAACCTGGCATCGACGTTCTGGAATCAAGGACGGTGGACGGAGGCAGAACAGCTAGAGGTGCAAGTAATGGAGACAAGGAAGTCGGTGCTAGGGCCGGAGCATCCAGACACGCTGACCAGCATGAGCAACCTGGCATCGACATTCTGGAATCAAGGACGGTGGACGGAAGCGGAACAGCTGGAGGTGCAAGTGATGGAGACAAGGAAGATGGTGCTGGGGCCAGAACATCCAAATACATTGACCAGCATGGCCAACCTGGCATCAACGTTCCGGAATCAAGGACGGTGGACGGAAGCAGAACAACTAGAGGTGCAAGTGATGGAGACAAGGAAGACGGTGCTGGGGCCAGAGCATCCACACACGCTTACCAGCATGTGGAATCTATCCTATACGTTAAAGGACCTTGGTCGATATTCGGAAGCTTTATCCATGCTTGAAAAATGTGTTCAGCTCCAGAACCAACGACTGGGACCGTCCCATCCACACACCATTAACGCTGCCGCGGCTCTGGAAGCATGGCAAGCCGAGGAAATTCCTGCGGATCTATCGTCTCTACAAGCCGCAGCAGACTCTGATAGCTCCCCCAGGCCTGTTGACTCTGTTGCTTCGGGCGCACATCCAGTCCACACTTCACGGCCTGCAAAGCCTAACCTCCCGAAAAGAAATATCTTCTCCGGACTTCATCGCCGGGTTTTTTCAAGGAGGAAGAAGCCCGACTGAGCCGCGATGTGAAGGACTTAGAGACCTTACGTATAGTATATGCAACTCAACGTTATTTACATTGTTCATTTTCAATCACTATTTACAGTAAAGAAAAGGCCTGGGAAAGCTGGTACTTGTAGATCCATAGAGCCTTATTCGTGAATACAACAGCAAGAAATTCTCAGCAGGTCCTCTGTATAATTCATTTTGCAATGGGCTTGTTGGGGCGAACCCGAGGAGGCCAAGCCGCCGCTTGCCATCAACTATGAAGACGATATTATGAAAAAGATGCGGGTTTAGATCCTCCTCACTGCACCCACTTCTTGGTGGGGCTCAGTTATTGTCGGGGCTTTTTGAGTGGGGGTTGCCGACCGCCACCATGCAGAGTGACCAACTTCCGTCATCAAGGCTCGTGAATCTTTCTGGTGCCATCACAACAGCAAGCCAGGACACAGCTGAGGACATTAGAGGACAAAAACCAGACCCTAAACGCGGCGGTTTTAGAATGAGTCACAGTCTGCCCGAGCTTGTCTAAAAATAACCATTGCGCTGACGAGACCGATACACGGAAATATTACCATGGTGTATGAGACGGTATTTGGGTGCGATTAAATGGAGCTATTGGTCCTAATATTTTCTATGTATTCAACAATACTGTCGATGTTATATTTGCAGCTTAAATATATATTTAGAGTGCTTGAAGTTTCTTACTCTTCAATTTATTGTCGCTAGGTACCAGTATTGGAGGAGTAATATATGTAGACCCGGGGAGACCAAAGGGGAGTTCTCCTTTTTGGTCGAGTGGTATGGAGTTCCGATAATATACAATTTTAATATTGGCCAAATATCGATCCAAGTTAGCATTATTTTGTAATATATAGGGACATTGCTCCGAAAAAGAAACAGATAATGCCTCAGTAGAAGACAAGTTCCTAGACAATATATTCACACCTTTCATATAATTAATATTGCCATGGCTGATGTGGTGCATCGCGCGATAATCGAGGTACCGCGGTGGAATTCCGGTACAGGTGAAGTTCCGTTTCACCGGGATGCGGGTTAGGCACTTATTCATGCACCAAAATCTTCAGTCATGTGACTGACAGGATTGACCGCCCGCGGGTATTCTAGCGCGCGCCTGAACATGACCTGTTTTGCCACTCAGTTGCCGCCTCGGGTGCGTGCTCTACAGTGCAATACTCAATTTATCCAAGCTCAACGTTCTCTTTTCAAGTCCTTATTCCTGGTAATCCGTGGGTTATATGCGTCGAATACATCGAATACAACTATAGCCACAATCTCTCCTCATCTCACCGGATTGAAAGTTCGGGCAGAAGACATCTAGGATGTCTTCTCGCGAGGAAACCCCAGGCGACAACTCCACCACTGCGGAGAGAGTAGCAAAACCATTTTCATTGTCGCTTGGATCTAATGCTTCTTCAGACCCTTCGTCGAAAAAGACATCATTCAACTTACAAAGCTCGCGGTCTACTGGTTTTAAGACAAAGGATATCCCCCGCCGCCCTCATCGGCTCCACGAAGATGACTCCGATGAGGACGAACGCGCACCCGTTCATGAGGAGGTGACTGGCTTCGATACCAGTGCTGGCGGCGCAATTCCCGCCGACGGCTCACATGGCGGAAAGCGTGAGCTGGTAATAAAGGTCGAAAGCAAGAACAACTGGCGGGATCGACCTGGGGTTAATCTTCGGCGACCGAAGGGCAAAAACCTTCTGCCAAAGGAGGTACAGGCCCAGCGACAGGCGGAGAAGGAGGGAACTGTGACTGGGACAGTGGAAAGCAAAGGTCCCAGTGTATCGTATGGACTGACGTACGCGAGACCACCAACAACAACGACGGAGGACGTGGAAAACGGTGATGTTCCTATGGTGGATGCGGATGCGATTGCTCCTGGAGAAGAGAAGAAGTCTCTTACTCAAGACGAGATTGCTTTACAAGCTCTGATTCGAGAGAGCCAGGGAGATTCTGAACGAAAAAGATCAGACTTGGTGATAGAATCGTGGAAGCGCCCTTCTGAGCTGCAAGAGGATGAATATGTATCGCGTTATGATGAGACCAGCTCATTCCGTGCAGACGTCGCTTCTCGTCCAGATCCTGCTAGCCTAGACGCCTATAATGCCATTCCGGTTGAAGAGTTCGGCGCTGCGTTATTGCGAGGTATGGGTTGGAAGGAGGGTCAACCTATCGGGAAAGGCAATTACGAGACGGCTGTGACTGCTACTGCCAAAGCTCCACGGATACCAGAGCGCAGGCCTGGCTTTCTTGGAATCGGAGCCAAGGATATCTCTGGAGGTAAGGGAGCAGAGGTAGAGATCGGTGCGTGGGGTAAGGCGGCCATGCGCAAAGGATCGAGAAAGAAGCAGGGCAAAGAAGGCGCGGACAATACAGATGGTGTCTATATGCCTGTTCTTATGCGGAGCAAGAAGACGGGCGAGTCCATCACTGAGGAGGAGTTTAAAGCTCGGCAGAAGGAAGCCAAGAATGGAGAGGAGGACTGGAGAGATAGGCGGGATCGCAATCTCGAGAGAAGTGGACGAGACAGGGAACGTTCAAACCGCGATTATGATGACGACAGCGACCGTTATGAGAGACGAAGAAATGGCTCCACGAGGGACAGAAGCCGTTCGTCTGACGACCGTGATCGAAGGCGCAGACGGGGCGCAGATGAGGATAGGGATGGGGATGACCGCCGCTATTATCGTGATCGCGACCGCGACCGTGGACGGGATAGAGACAGAGACAGAGACAGAGAGAGGGACAAGGATCGGGACAGAAGGTACAGAGATGATGAATACCGCAGTTCTAGGCACTCATCATCCACTTCATCCAGGCATGACCGCGACCGCGACCGCAGAGATCGAGACCGAGAACGTGATAGCGACCGTGACAGAGATTCGCATCGCAGGAGAAGAGATGACTACCGGTAAAACGTGTTAATCTTGGTGTATAGTGAACCTTTGCGAAGAGATCTAGCAGTCTTTATAGAGCATGGTTGGATAGGGAGGGAAAAGGATCTCCTCCTTTAACGCAAAACCTCAGCGGAGAAAATAAAATGATACCCACGCCGTGTCCTCATTCCTATCTCTCCACGAGTCTCCCGGTCATCTCTCTATGGCCATGTGTGTACTGAATGAACATGCATGACATTGACCGCTTGTATATAAATGATGGAAATGTGTATGATGATCTTGAATATATCGTATCTGAATGCATAATTATGAAGTGAACGGTATAGAGTGCTCTCGTCGAGTATTATCAATCAGAAATTGAAGTCGTAGTTGTGACGATATGCCATTTCCTTGCGGTCTTCTAAGAGAACTTGAACCATTATCTCTCGCTCTGCTTGTATACTGGAGAAAGTAATAGCTTGAAAACACATGACAATATATACGTGGAGAAGTCATTTGGCTGTAGATATAGGGTTATTACGACGGGCAAGCGTTGGGGGTTGCAGGGCGATACGCACGACTTCTCCTAGGTGTGAGTGATGAGCAGGTTTGCTAGGAGTAATCAAGATGGTACGTAGCAGGCACGAAAGCCAGCTTACTAGAGAATTCTGCAGTCCCAGGTCCTATCAGACGAAGCCCAGCCAGATCTTAGAGCCTCAAGAGAGGTGGGCCATAGGTTCCTTTGTCCCGGGCCTCTTTCTATTGGCCATGAAAATCGTGACCTCCTCATTGGCCCAAATTTATATGACACGAGACAGATTTAAAGGTTCAGAAAGTCATGCTTTTTTCTTCAGAAAAAGAATTCAAATATTTCTGGTCAGATCTGTGAGCTAAAAAGAAGCACACATATCAAGAACAACATGCGTTCACTGCATGCACATTTTGAGACACTTCCGCACAGTGGATGGTCAGGTCCTGAAAAAGGGTCATGTAGGAGCACAAATCGACCTTCAGGTCTGGAAACACGATCTGTAATGTGGAGCCAAAGTTGGGATGGATGATCTACCGTGGGGGTGGGTTGGTGGCTGGTCCGGACCTGGAGGTTCCTCTGTACCGGGACTCTCTTCATTGGCTCAAATTTGTATGACACGACACAGATCTAAAGGTCCTGAATTCCGTGCTTTTTTGTTTTGTGAGAATTTCTCAGTCATTTTGGTGCTTTTTGAGTCCAAACAAGTGCAGAGTATATTGTCGGAATAAGGACTATCATTTGAGCTATTTTACTTCAGGAAATACCCTCCTGAAGGTCAAGTTTTCGGTTTGCGACTCCTTTCGCTCCTTCTGAAGTCCATCAGGTCTGCGATGGCTTGGGTCATATTCGATTGAGGCGGCGGAGAGTGGCAGAATACTCGACCTGGTCTGGGGGCGGTCAGATTCTGCCGCTCGTCTGCAGCGCTGAAGATTTACTACTGCTGAGTACTGGTAGATCATGGATCTTAGCCAAACGCGCATTTGGGCACGTCCGCGAGCTCAAAGGTAAGTTCTTATACAAGTACGTGGGATGGAGTCTATATGGAAACAGGTTCTAATTGTGTCGCAGGTGCTAAACACACTCTAGTGCAGTACATACAATCCAACATCGCAATAGAATTGGTAACAAAGATAGCTTTTTAGTCTTTTCCCTTGATTCCCGAGCCCAGAAGATTTTTGAACTCCGTTATAAATGCAAGATGACAAACCCCCAACTCACACCAAGTATCAACGAATATAACAGTTGTTATTCTATCATGCCCCCAGCATTATGACGTCCTTCTCATGCTCTGGGATGTCGGCTGCGTCACCATTAACTGCAGCGCCTGGCTCCGATAGACCTCCTAGTCCGACACCGCCGTCCATCTCACCCAGGACCCATTCTACCAGATAGCTCTCATCGACGAGTTCCTCGATCCGACGGTAATGCCTATCGGTGTATGCAGACAGCGCCTGTAGCACGTCCTTCATTGCAGCGGCACCTTTACCGGGCTTTAGGTTGGGTATCCGTGGCGGGTTGGAAGCCAGTTCGACAAAGGTCGAAGCTGGATAGGATCGGACAAGAGCGAACAGGATGCGTTGAGCTACCCGAGCAGTGCGGGCGTTTGTATTCCAGTCGCGGACACGGAGGATGAGAGTGTAAAGGTTGACGGGGTCAAGAGACTGGAGGACTGTATCGATGTCCGGGCTTCCAGTAAGACTCCCCGCAGCTTTGGCATGTTCCTCGGATGATGGGTCATCTGCGGCATCGATTGCAGCTGTGAAGAGGGACAGCAGTCTGCCAGGATGGTTGAGCTGCAGAGCGAGGGTAATGGCTTCACGGTAAGCGCCTGCTCGGATGTAATTCTGTAGCTGCTGATCTTGTTCGATGCGAGCAGAATTGGCGTTCACGGCAGCAGACAGGGTGGTGGAAGTCGTGTCGGTCCAGAAGGTGGCCGTTGAGTCAGCAGCTCCGGAAATGAGGGCAAAAGGAGCTTTCTTCCCGTGGGGCGTAGATGGTTTGATATCGGCGCGTGATCCAGAAGGGGTAGGGCTCGTCAACGCCCAGACTCGATCGGTGTGGTTGTCCAGGGTAGTTTCAAGTTCGCCCATATATGGAGACCAGATCTTGACGAGGCCATCGGCGGCAGCTGAAGCAACTAGAGGACGAGCCTGGGAGGCAGCATTACGTGCTAGCGCTTGCTTTTCCTCATCCTCGTCTTCGTCACTGGCAAGTTCAGAGGGTGGGAGCCAGAGAACTTTGAGAACGCTGTTAGTGTGTCCTTCGAAGGTAAGGAGACAGCTGTAGTCAGCTAGACTCCAAATCTTCACTGTCTTATCTCCCGAGCCAGTCAGGACAAGGCCCCTACTAGTGCTGGTACCGGACTCTGAACTAATGATCGGGGTGTCTTTCGGGGCGAACCTAACAGACCACACACCTCTTTTATGGCCGCGAAGAATACCCACCACCTGACCTTCCTCGAGGGACCATATCTTGATAGTCCGGTCTTGAGAAGCGGAGGCGAAAAGGGTAGACGTATAGTTCACGTCTAGCGCATTGATGTCTTTCTCGTGCGCTTTCCTAGTATACACTGCCTTTGGCGAGTACGGTTCGGAGTTATTGGGCTTCAGTTTAGCAGTATCCCATCGCTTGATAGTACGGTCTTGGGAACCCGTCAAGAGGAATGCTGGAGGGCGATTCAAGGGGTCATCGTACGCGGCAGAACCAGAAGATGGCGCTCCTCGAGGAAGGCTGACTGCACCTAGTGTCTCGGCATGACCAGTAAAGATTGCGAAACAGGCGTAAGATGAACTTTCAGGGTCCAGACGCCACAATCGCGCAGTGTTGTCTTTCGCACCTGTAGCTAGCCAGTGCCCAGACCAGTCAACGTCAACGCAGATAATAATATCGTCATGGCCCTCTAGATGGGTGACGTCCGCGCCGAAGTAGTCTCCGGCTACTCTTGAGTCCTTCTTCTCCGAGCCTCCCATCGAGATGATTCTGATGCTTTCAGTATTGGTGGCTAGAGCTAGCATTGATCGATCCGGTCCAACGCAGGCTAGATCAATGATTTCGTCGTCGTTTCCCGAGATACGGCGGACTATAGGTAAAGGCTCCAGCTTAGACCCTGGCTTGTAGTTGGATAGTGGTGTAATAGAATGTAGTCTGAGGGTCTGATCGGCATGAACGGTCATAATGAAGGGTAGGCCTGGAGAATATTGTATCGTAACAATAGTTTCAACATCAGATGCTGGCTCTTGTTCTTCAGTGACCTCACTTCCACGGTTGCAATCCCAAATTCGGAGCCTGCCATTTTCTCCAGCAGCGAAACACAACTCGCTATCACTGACAAAGCCGGCAGCTTCGACGCTCTCCAGAACAGGAATGATTCTTCGTGTCTTCCAAGTCCGTGAATCCCATATGATGACGGTCTTGTCTCTGCTTGCGGAAAGCAGTGCCCTCTCTTTCGGTGAATATGACAAGCTGCGCACAACTGAAACGTGTGAATCAAGAGAAGCAATGGATTTTCTCTTATGTAGATCCCACACTCGAACTTTGCCGTCCTCACTTCCGGATGCTAGACGAAATCCAGCCGTCAAGCCCGCAGAAGGGTCTGCATCTTCCATCAACTCATCGCCATTCTGGCGACCTCCTCGTTTTGATTTCTTCTTGTTCGGTGTCTCTCCCTCTCCGTCCTCGGTAGAGGCCTGGAAGAAGCACAGTGCTGAGATCACTCCTCCATGACCGTGGAAGGTGTGCGTCACATATCCACCTCTGATATCCCACACTTTTATGGATCCGTCAGCACCACCAGTAGCGAGTAAAGTACCAGTCTCATCGATTGCAGTCGTCACGACCGGCGACGTGTGAGGTTTGAGAGTCCGAAGAAGTTCAGACTCGATGCGATGGGACGATTCGTCAAATGGCGACAGGGAGAATATGCGCATAGATTGTGATCTAGAACAAAGAATCAAATGAGAAGCCGAAGGCGTAACTGGAAAATTGTCAGTTTTCAAGGTACAGAAAAGGCGAAGGAAAAAATAACGTACTTGCCAAACTAGTAATCAATTCTCCATCCTAGATTGCCCCAGTTAGAATATAGAAACGCTATACGAGGATAGAAGTCATACCCCTTCGAGAGTAGCGAGTCTATCACCAGTCTCCAGGTCGACTATGAGCGCCTCTTCTCCAACACATGATGCCAGCAAACGGCCACTGGCATCCAGCGCAGTGCTACCGCCGGTATATATGGGGCCGATGGTGCGCGAGGCCTCGAAAGTGGTCCTCACGTTAATCTTCGACATGGTAGCGGAGAATATATTCTTGGATTCTAACAAAAATTATTTCTGCTGTTGCCCCATGGTCTTCCCACCGCAATAAAGGAGCTGTCGCAGTATCGGCGTCGCAAATTGTCTCTGGTGCTCCGCGCGGGCGGTAACTTTTAATCTTTTTTCGAGATGTTTGATATGTTTGCAGACCGGAGATTAAGCTGTGGTCCGTGCTTGCAGCCGCCAGAGCCATCCTCTCCTCGTGCCATCTTACTCTCTTGGCCTGTGGAAACTATTTCAACACCAGAGGGGAACAATGTCATCTGGTTGCTTATGCCATTAAACTAATGCAGATTTTATACTGCAGCAGCCTTTCGTACACTTGATGACTGGAACCATCCCCGGCTACGATGGGGCGGCAAGCTTACATGAACCGGCTGGCCCTGGTAATGAGCACCCCATTCTGTTGTTTCGCGTGTTGTTTGAAGACTCCTTGATGACCCAACTACCTGTACTTTAATGAACAGCATACATATTACCTGTTTCAAATGACTGGTTTTAAACACCCCCTCTCGTTGCATGCGCGGAATCGTGATTCCCATTTCACGGATAACGTCCTCCTTCGAAACCATCGCTACCATATGTGTGTTGTACTCCCTCGAAGCTTCTTTCGTGTCATGAATTTGTTTTTATTTCTAGCTCACTAAATCCAGTGGGATACTATTCTCTTCAAATTTGCTAACAATCACTTCAGGGCCGATCGCCATATGAAGCCCCAGACAGCTCTGAAGTAGGTCCTTCGACTGCTGCACAAGGAAGATCGTCCTTGATCAGTGCGGATGGCTACGTCCAACAGTATGATGAAAGGGGCCACCCTATCAATCCTAGGTCCCGGACGTTCGGCAGGGAGTTAAGGAGAGCCAAAAACGATATCCTCTCCACTATGGGTATCGTGGTCAGTGGTGAAGATGGCAACCTAGGTACCGCCAAAGAAAAACAGAAGGTAAATCTCATTGCGACAGAGAACGATTATGGACTGGTAATGGCGACGCTTGATCAAGTATTCATGTTTCTTGGCTCGTGGTGGACCACATCTCTTGGAGGGAGGATACAGGTAAGATATCCAGTAGCATCCACAACACTTATGCGTCCCTGACCTTCCCTCTTAGACCTTCAAGAGCTACACCCATGTCCCATTGATGAACATCATACGATTTGAGCGCAGGGCAGTTGGTTTATTCGGGGTCTACTTCGCAGGCATTCCGGCATGGACGACATCGTTCTTCCTATCCATTTGTCGGAACCACCTGTTGGAGCCGTTGACGTCCTTCCTGCGAAACCAGGCCATGTCGGTCTCGGACAATGTTTTATATAACAGGCTAGTGCAACGAGTGTTCTCAACCTTCGATAATGCGTAAGATACCGTCTATCCCGTGAGTGGACAGGATGCCAACTGACAACTTTCCAGAGCCAGAGGAACCCTTCTGATCCTGTTCGGACAGACTTATATGTTTTCACTCTTGCAATCTCTCCATCTTATTCACCATAATGCATTTCCTGGAATTCAGTTCTTCATACCCTTTAGCGATTCTTCTTTGATACAGTTCCCATCATTTCCCTCTGATTACTCGCCTCCTGGACTTGCGAGATTTGGGCTGAGTATTCTGACGTCGCCTTTCTGCTTGATCTATGCCTATGTGTACCTGCGACCAATAGTAGAAGCTAGGATATATCGTCTGCTTCGAAGACGATTGCCAAAACCGGACCGACCGGATGAGCTTTCCATCAGAGTGGCTATTGAGAATGACCTGATTGAGTGGACGGTACCGACATTGGGACGGAGATCGGATGAAGAAGCTCGACGCAGCAATTTCACCCTTCTGGAGGAAATCCGGTATGAGCTTCTAACTGTGAGAAACTGGATGCTCTCGTGGTTCGGTTGGCGGCAGAAAAGGGCATTGGATGGCGAGGTCATTGTTCCCTCCAGGGAGGAGACAATCGAATCTCTCCGTTACCGCATCGGCCAGCTGCAAAACGAGCTTGGAAATGCGCCATTTAGAGGACATCCGGCTCCCCCGAGACCCACGGACCCGATTCAGGCGCGTGGAGAGCAACTTCTCAACAGTCGGGTTGAGGGCGTTCGTCCTGGCTCTCCGGGCCCCACGGACTCAACTCAGACCCCGGAGCCAGAATCATTGTTTAATATGGAACAAGTCTTGTCAAATGCAGAGCAGCGCCTGTCTCAGTCGCCCCTGGAGATGTCTAGCGATTATTTTGATGGCATGCCCCCGTTAGGACGGACAGGAGTAGACGGGATTCCCAGACCTGCTCCTTCGACTTTTGAACCGACTCAACATTCAACCAATCCGGGGACTTACAATACAGAGGACGCCGAAACCAATCGGCGGGATTCACGATCGAACACACTGTTTTCTCAACCTTCTTCTCCAGAGTCATCGCCGCTCACGTCCCCGCGTGTTCGAGCATCGTTGGTTCATCAAACCTCCGATGTCATAACCATGCAGCTGGAGCTTCTAACCAATCGCGGCCCACAGAATCAACAGAATCAACCCATGAGCAACAACCTCGACAGATCTGCGCAGGAAGGTCCACCCACTAATTCCCAGGCAGTCAACAGAAGGGCGAGCGAATTGCTCGACGTATTACTTTCCAACCAGGGTCAACTTCTTGCCACTAGTTTGCCTTCAGAAAGGATTGGAGATAATGATGAGCTTTCTGGCTTGACAGCCGGGGCATCACCGGCGGCTATAGATAATGCCGTACCGGAACGCGAGGAACATGGGCAACAGTCTATGACAACAGATGGGATCAACGATGCCAACCACGTACGACAGGAATCAGTTGTCATCCCCGATGGAATTGACCAACCCATAAATCCAGGGAATCCGGAATCAGATTCCGAATCTGACTACATGGATACTGACACCCGCCCCTTAACATCTCGCTCACAGAACCGTCACCGTTCGACAAATGTTCCTTCCCTCCCAACCCACCGTGTTACTATCCTCTCCTCCCATCCCGTTGACTCACTATCCTCCCACTTGGCCTCGCTGATCACAAATGTTCTATTCATACCCTTCGAGTCATTATACCTGCGTTCTCTAGCACTTTCGTACCTGTCTTCATCTGCCAGCGGACCCGCTGCTGCCTTGAGGCCCGATATTCGAGATCTAACTGCTTTCGCTGGCGGCGGTGGTCCACGGGACATGCTTGCCTACGTGGGTAAATTGGTACTTGTCTTTGGAATGCAAGCTGCTGTGAGTGCCGGTGTCTGGGGAATCGGTACGGCGGCGGCGATCGGCATGGGAAGAAAGCGATTCGGTTGGGGCAATCTGTAAATGGCTATGCAACGGAGGTTGGAATTGGAAATAAAAATTGCGGCTTTTTCTTCCCTTTTTCATTTATTTGCCACCAGATAAAGGCTTCTGTATTATCATCATCAGTATTAAGGCCTTATGAAGGACCTCTATCTTTACATATCAGTAGAGCAATAAAGTGCTGTTACTCTTGCTACTAGGAATGATATATACACTACAATCATTCCTATGTAACCACAGTCATTTCATAGCTTCATTGGCTTTCTATAGCCCTAGGATGGGCCCTGTCAATGTCTAAGGTCCGTATAGAAATATTAAGGAATGAAAATTTAAAAAAAGTAAACCAAGTTAATCTTGACCGACGCAGGGATCGAACCTGCAATCTTTTGATTCGTAGTCAAACGCCTTGCCATTGGGCCAGCCGGCCTCGATTACAGTTTGCTTCCGCACTTCGCTTAATAAAGAAGTTCCTTAAGCCATCTCGACCACGGCTCGATATAACCCTTCAAACTACCTACTACT
Organism: Paecilomyces niveus; assembly: GCA_003116535.1. Lineage (NCBI taxonomy): Eukaryota > Fungi > Ascomycota > Eurotiomycetes > Eurotiales > Thermoascaceae > Paecilomyces > Paecilomyces niveus. The sequence goes on from QEIL01000127.1 coordinate 71,309, forward strand.
GTATACTTTAAAGAACCTAAAATCGGACCAGCCGAACGTAATATAATTAGTTAGTTACTGTTACTGTATTACATAAAATGATAAAAAATCTTCTTGAGATCCTCACAGGCATAAGATTATTAGTCTATACTACCGATCAGAGCAATGGATCCATAGTGTTTACTCCGAGTACCCTCAAAAAACACACTACAACAAGGGGATGTAATTGGAAGTCCCCTCGATCTCCCCAATAAAGCTCTCTTTGCTATAAGCCAATTTTTTCAAATCGGTTGGGATCTTAATGCGTTTGACGTAGTCAATCACCGACTTCATGACATAGTCAACCCTTATTTATGTAGTCACAAGCTCCCAACGTGCAGTGGAGAGGCGTTACTCTGACCATCAAACATAGTAATGAAGATGCAGTCGCGAAGACTTTGGAAGCAGGAGCCCTGGTATGCCGAGAAGGAGGTTGTCCTAACACTACTTTGGAGAACAATAGACGCTGGCCACCACTAGGCTGTCCAGCACCTCATACGGATAGAAGTCCCATTCGAAAAGTCACCTGGGTTGGTTGTGCCGCAAGCGATTAGAATAGCCCACTGTTTATGACCCTGCGTAAGGGGCACATAGATGTGGTGCGCGTGCTGCTTGCACATGGAGCTAAGGAATACTATTTTACAGGATGCACCCCCACTCCTCTCTCTCGCTGAGGCAAATGGGGATCTTCCAACGTTGAAATAACTTATAAAAGCAGGATGCGACGTAAATGAGAAAGGCCGGTTTGGTGATACGGTATTGAGCGCTGCCGCATTTCTGGGTCGTGCAGAGGTTGCTGAATTCCTACTCCAGCTTGGGGCCAATCTAAATCCTCAGATGCAGTATAATCATCCACCCATTGTCTTAGCCCATGTGCGAGTCATATTGAGGTTGTCCGTTGCTTGATTACGCATGGCGCTAATGTGAATCCTGTCTTTGACGGGATAACGAGGTCGAAGCTTTTGGTCTGTTCAGCTATGAGGACCCTTTAAATGACCACTACAGTCTTATCGTGGACAACATGGATCTCGATCAGTTCTCAACCGAACATGAGGACAAAACTATACCGTTAGCGATTGGGGCTGCATTTGGTAGGCACCAGCTTGTTCAACAGATACTTCAACAAGGCTACCATCCAGATAAGAGACCGCTGCATACTTCTACGTTAGGTGGTATAGGTAATATAGGTAGTCTCACCCCACTTGAATGGGCCGTTGTGCAGGGACACGAAAAGGTGGTCAAAATACTGCTAAAACATGGTGCCGATATTACTGGTCGAAAGTCTCCCTCTTTTTCTTATCCTCTACCATGGGCGTGTACACATTGCCAGAATATTGTTTGAAACAGATTCGCATAATTATTTCGCAGGGAATTCACTAGGTCAGTTTTTGTTTTCCCCCTCCTAGCAATCCAACATGATGCATCATTCAAGCTGTTGCTTGAACACGGTTCCGACCCTGCAGACCAAGAAAATGGACAGTTCTTGGTCGAACGCCCGCTGCAGTCTGGACGCCTGGAGTTGCTTTAGATGCTGTTGGACCGAGGGTTCCTCTCCAACTTCCGCCCACTGTTCAGGGCAGAGGGAGGTCGGTATTGACTTTCGGGGCCTGTGGAGGAAGAGGGATGCTTGAATTTCTTTTTCAAAGCGGGCTTGATGCAGATCCATCAGACAGTGAAGATACGCAATTGCTAGTGCGTGATACGATAATGAGAAAGGATGCATCTTCACTAAGCTTTCTCTTGAGCAAAGGATTACTGTTCCTCGGGATGGTCAACTCCCAGAGTATATTGACAACGGGTCGAGCTTAAGCAATGCAGACTAATCTAAGATATTTCTCGCTTACTGCTTCGTCGCGATGTGGATATCAATGCCCGAGACAAACACCAGCACACATGTGTCTGGGAGGCTATTGGCGCCAGGGATTCTGCCCGTTTAAAGTTACTCCTGCAAAAGGGTGCACATCCTCTCTACCTGTGTGACGAGCAGGGAGTGACACCCTTGACATACGCAGCAATAATGAGCTATGGTCAGGAAATGCCTGGCTATGTTGAATCTGTCAAGGTTCTACTCGAGTATATTGATTCCACCTAAATGGAGATACCACATGAAGAAGTATAGTATGAGGTGTACAGACTCCAGAGCCGAAGCCGGAGCAGTTATAAAAAAAATGGAGGATAGTCTTAAGTCTTACAGCACTTTCAGCGCACTCACTTCGAAGACATATTAACGGATATATAGTGGTGATAAGTGCAAGCCCTGTTTTCTATGCCCTAAAAACTTTTAGTATAAGGCTTTTGTCAAAGGATAGTCCCGAAAAAACGTTATAAAGTCATTACTGTCTCGAGCCTGCTCCCAATATGCGACCAAGGGGAATTCAGGTGCATGAGGACACACGTAGCCTAACCAACTAACCAAAAACATTGGAGACAACACGTTTAATCAACAGGGTTAAAAGTCCGACTATAAGTTGGTCTCAATAAAAGCCCCGTCAGAATAAAGGCTCTCCATTGGCTTGATAGGAAGACTGAACGGGTACCTGCATGTCTAAAGCTGAAATTTCCGCTATAAACTTTAACGCTACTCTAGTGCTGCATCGCAGAATTATCTTCCTAGTTGCTTTTTTCCACGACCTTGAAGCCCGAAAGTTGAAGGCAATGACATGTAGCTTGGCCTTCCTTGGTCTAGGCTGCATCATGGATCTAGTCACGACAGTTTTCGAGCTAATACATCGGGTATCGACCTTGGCATATTTTCCGATTGATATAGCAAACTTCTTGCGAAGAATTTACGAACGGCCGGCTGGCCCAATGGCAAGGCGTTTGACTACGAATCAAAAGATTGCAGGTTCGATCCCTGCGTCGGTCAGTGTACTTTTTGCGGACAATATATATCTGCACTTCTCTTTATTTTTATTTTTTTTCCTCTTCTTTTCCTTTCGATAAAATTACATAATTTTACCGTCTTAACGTAATCAACCACCGAACCGCCCATTTCTCCGCACCCCTCCATGGATTTTGAAGCCTTTCAACCACCAACGCCATTAAATTAGACTATTTAAAAGATGAAATGTATAGTTATTTACTAGGGCAATTTCGTATTGTATGTCTAACAGTCCCACAGCCACTGCAGCGTTGTGGAGCACGCTTGCGAGGCCTAGGTGCCTGCTCTTCAACTTGCTCCTCAACCTGCGTCTCAAGCTGCTGAATGCGATCACTGTGACGGGTTAGGCCCGTGGTAGGTTTTGGTAACTCGCAACCAACTACCATACCTCTTACCACTGCTACTTCACTATATAGTTCGGGGATAGAACTGACCGCCAGGTCAGTTCAATTTGTGCCTTTTTAGTCTAGTGGTAAATCCCCGGCCCCTAGCCTATTACAATCACGACCTTCCTGGACAGATATGAAGAGATCAGTCCCTAGAGCAACACGTTTCCTTGCTTTCTTCTTTTTTTGCCGCTTATTTTTAGCGCGTAGAACCTTATTTTCTTGTAGAAGAAGAAGGTTCATATTCATTGCCATCTGCGCGGCCTTTTCAAGATGTTGAATATGAGATACTGGGCTGCTAGAAAGCATTCTTTTTTGAAGACTTCTTTGTAAA
>QEIL01000128.1:0-81461 GCA_003116535.1 Paecilomyces niveus
GTTCTGCCACACCTTCCCCGATTAGGCCTAGAGCAACACACTGGGGATATCCAGTTTAGCTAGCTCCTAGGATAGAGAGGAATAAAAGGATCCTTGAAGCTTCAGGATCCTAGAGCCAAAAGGAGACAGAAAGAAATGGGGCCACATACCTAAACGATTCTGTAAAACGGTCAGTCTCAGTATTAGAAGAACTGGGGGCATTATTAGGCCCAGCCCAATTTCAAGGATGACTTGATAGCCATACTGTGCGGGAGGGATATTGTATCCGGTCGGCAGCAAGCCCATCAGTATAGTTTCGACAAGAATGAAGACGGAACCCAGAAGAGTGATATATTCGCATAGACTGGGCCTCTTTCCGATTGCAGAGCCAGTGAATGTGGCAATTGTAGGAGTTACGATAGTTATGGGAAGCAGGAGAATCCCGGAGAGTTCAGTCGAACACCCATTTACAATCTGGAAACGTTGTGGGATTTGAATAATGGCCACATAGAAGATGAATCCCGATGTGAACATCAGTCTTCACAATGATATTAGCCCAGGGCATCCTAACAGAGGCCTTGTTGCCTAGGGATCGGACAGGGAAAAACACACAGCATAACCATAGACACCACTCCATCGACAAGCAAAGTAATTGGAAACGTAGGATCAATTCTCCCACGTCGTGTCACCCAGGCTTCGTAGAATCCCAAAGTTGGCAATAACACAGCCCCTAGAGCAAGGGTTACAATCACTGTGGCGCTCTTCCACGGATAGAGCTCTCCGGCTTCTTGCAAGGCGAAGACCTACGGCATTGACCACGCCACTGAGAGAAAGCTTCCTACGATATCAATCCGTTTCAGCTCGTGTAGGAAGCCTTCTCCAGCGGCGCTACGCGGGATGGTGAATCTCAGGATAGACAGGGAAACGATAACTCCGGGAACACTAAGCAGTAAGCACTCATATTAGCATCGTTCTCCACAGCTCCAGGAAACAAAGGGAAAAGAATTAGGTGTGTGGATATCATTACTTCAACCAAAAGATCCAGCGCCAGGTCGTGTGGTTTGTAATAATGCCGCCGAGGATGGGACCCAGCAAACTGGCAGTCGCAAAAACCGAACTCAGCACTTGAATAGAGGCCAGCCTTTTCCACTGGAACAGTCTTTGCCATGACCACAAATGTTACCGAATATATCCCGGAACCTCCCATTCCTTGAAAGGCACGAAACACTATCCTGAACAATAAACCGTCAGTTGAAGCGCTGACTGTAACGCGATGGCTTCTCACAATTCGGTCAGTGTCTTGGCAACGGCGCATCGATAGATGCTATCATGAAAATGAGATTAACTACAATAAGTATGGACTTAAAGCCGAAGATATCACTGAATTGTGCCATGATCAACAAAAAAGCTAGAAGCATGCTTGAGTTAGCTGTTCACTGGATCCCCTTGACGGGGCAGTTTTCGGCCCATATCATTGTAGGTGAGAAGATATACAACAACCATTCATTCAGAATCAGTTAGATCACTAAAGTCTTGGGCGATATGGAGCAGTGATGTGCTGACAATCGTTGTTTCCATGGCAGAGAGGAACAGACATACCCAGAGCCTGAGGAGAATAACACTTTATCAGTCCTTGTCTTCCAATTTCGATGTCTCATTTTGACTCACCCTAGAATCATTGTATTTAATCGAAGTATGGAAAGCTTAAACACAGGCTGCATACTGGGCTCTATTGGGTTTGTTGTATCAGATTCATCGTTCAAACGGCGCTCGTTTCCCCCTCCACAATGTAATAGAGACTTCAATCTGCCGCAAATTGTAAACATCCGCTCAGATGCACATGGGAAGCATTGAAAACGATAACCAAATGCCGAATTCAACGAAAATAACTCTTACAAAAAAAAGGTACATTTCTACAACCTTGGAAGCAATGGGGCTATCCTCGCTATACAAACATGGGAAAGCCGACCCTACAGAGTGGGCACACTTGGTGTCTATTCTCTAGTCTTTCTATTCCCTAGTCTTGAACATATCTAGATCGGAGACGGGGTCCAATTTTGACCGAAGGCCCGTATGTACATCGTTTTTGCATGGATCATCGGCCTAAAAGGGCCGCCGAATGGATTCCAGCGGCTGATCCACGCCGGCGCGGCATCAGACCACCATGAGCCCTATGTAGAGAAACCAATGGAAAAACACCGCTCTAGCAGGACTTCTGCCTATCAAGATGCCAAATCATCTCTTTGTTTTGATGGGTTCGGGGACGGAAGAGAATATCACATAAACGATCTGGCCCCTTCATGGAGACAATAGAACATAGTTCACCAAGGTATTCTTCCATTGTCCACCAATAGAGATATAAGTCCAAATAATAATATTATTACTGAGGAACGCGGTTTGAAAAAGGTAGAATCGTATTCCGAGTATCACTCCAAGTTCGCTCACTTCTGAAATTGTTCTACCAGAGAGCTGACAAAGGATTTAATGAAACCTCGATAGTGCCAAACGAACCAGGTAGAATAATACGCCGCTCCGCCAAAACTTTCCATTGCCAAGGTAGTGATAGCAATCAAGTCCCAATTCTTGGCCTTATATGCGGGCATGCGCATATCAGCAGTCTGCAGATGCATTGGACGGGTTTCCTTGCCGTTCACAATGCGAAGTTCATTATCATACAACACCCCCTCAATCAGATCTGCGCCTACATTCTTGCGACAGGAAGCTACCTGAGCAATTCGCTGCATACGCAACACATTTCTCATTTAATTTCCATTGCGGTCCTCAATTATGGCCTTGATAGTTTCACAGATTTCATTGGGGGTAAATTTGAGTTTGTTTAAGAGCTCTGCTGTCCCAGTAGCATGTAGACGAGCCGCGGTACCAATCTGGTCAAAATAAAAGGCCATAACGAGCATCGGCTTTCCATGATAAACACCCTCATGCACTAGATCCAGCACCATGCGTGAAGTAGATCTTAGTATGTGGATGGTCAAGGATAGCTCGCTGGGGAGCAAATGGGGGGAACATCCAGTTCTCATGCCTGCCCTGCAGCAATTCCACAAAGGCAATCTTCTTTCCCTGAATAGTAAATAGCTCATTCTGGTCAAAAAGTCGTCGTCCACTTTGGCCCACGGACCAGATGATACCGTCAACCAGCCCTTCTTGCGTCGCTAAGATCAGCCCTTGAATAATTTTCTTTGCATCAATGTGTGGCAGAATGATATGTGTTCCAAGGATATAGATTGTCCGAGGATGTTCGTCAAGGAACTTAGTATAGGTATCATCGAGTGCAGGATATTCATCAGCGAGGATGGGACCCACGGTTGCAACCAAAGGAGGCAGGTCCTTTGGGATCTCCAGACAGAAAAAGGAATTAACCAGGACGAGGTAATCAGGCTTCGTTGGCGGCGGGAGAGAATAGTTGACCCCGGACCTTTGGCGCATCACCTTGGTCCATTTCATATGCTTCAGTGCAGTCGGCAAGGCACGGACAACAACCAGCTCGTTCTTAATGCGAGACCACATGGAGGCATTCTCCGACGTAAGGGTCATTTCCAGCTGAAAGCCCGGCTGGCCGGGAATGTATGAGCACGGTACCATCAGATAGGGCATCTGCGGCCACACAATGGCAATTGGAGTATTGTATTGGTAGTGTATGTCCTTCACAGCATCCGCGAAGAAATCTGCTATCATCATGTCTGGGCGTGTTGCGGGATCGTCCATGATCTCCTTGAGCCGACGGTAGGTCTGGGTCCGGTAGGAATCAAACATATATTTCGACTCCATAACGTCATCCAAACCCTGAGAAGGATCCCACAGTCGATTTCGGAGGTAATGGGCATCCAGCTGTTCTTGTTAGTCGGACCTGGGCCCATTAAATGCGTTGTTGAAATCCCGAATCCATCTGCCCATTTCTTCTGGGCGTCGCGAACTCAACAATATGGCCTCGCTGGGCGAGGATCTTTCCTAATTCTAATACAGGTGCTAGAGGTTGAATACTACTTAGAATATGTGCAACAGAGAGAGGGGCTCATAAGTTTCAAAAGCATCGAGATTCTGACGTAGTCCTAGATCGATTCGGCGGGTTCCTATGGCTTGATCGTACTTATGAACCCCCGATTAAGATGCGCCAGCATGGATGTCTCTGTAGTCGTTCACCTGACGATCCTAGATAGCTCGGGGTTCAAAGCATCGGGCCAGACCTTGAGATCAGATATTGTCAGTCTGGTCGATTTGACTGCGCTGCATCAATAGCATCATATTCAGGACTACATTTTGACCAATTGAGGCTTGCAGAGAGGAAAACAATGACTGAAGCATTTCCTACGAGAAAGTTTCTTCTGGTGGTAACAGTCGGTGGCTATACACACGCGGGTAGGTCAGGCGGTCCGGATCAAACGGGTCCCCCATAATGAAAGCGACACAGCCTAATGCCAACCATGGACATTAATCTTTCCTGGACAAAAATCTTCTAAGCCGAAAAATGGAAGTGTTAGCAGCACTAAGCCTCAAAGACAATTGCGTGCAGATGATTCCCACGAAACATATCGGAACCAGTAAAATTCTGTGTGCGGTTTATCTAGTATTGTTGCTCCCCATGCCGCCTATATACGTAAACTGCCTTTGGAATGGCATCTTGTGACTGATTCACCGGATCAAGTTGGTGCCTTAAAGTCCGTCACTAATCCTTGTCACTGCTTACGTGGCAGTAAAAAGAATAATCCAAAAAGGCTTCGGAAAATGATGGCTATACAGACTATACATGCTAGACGGGCATGTGCTACAGAGAGAAGACATACTCAGACAAGAGCTCTCTGAAATTAGTTAGTGATTATCCTGCAATTTATTGTTCAGTTTTACCTCGTCATGCCTGCGCCGCAGGCAAATCGTTCAGAGATGATTTGACGTGATGGTGGGCTGGAGGAGCCTTTCGCGAGAGAAGGTTGAGGCTCTGATCATGCCTCGAGAATCAGAGTCAGCATTGGCTATATGATCCTTCCGTGTGAATATCCAATAACAGTAATAAGGAGTTTAGAGCGCCTCTTGTGTTTGGGAGTGATGGTCTGCGTTAGCTTATGGCCCGGGTAATATTGATAAGTAAATGTTTCGCTGCTTACTCCGTATTTCCAGAACAGTTAGTTTGGTGCTGGCAGCAGATAATGCAATTAGTTTGAGTTGCTGTTCGCCTAATTTTAGATTCTAATTTTAGCCATCCTGTTCTTTTTGGTTTTCGGCCCATTTCAACGGCTACTCGTTCCCCCTCTTGTTAGTATGTGGGTGGGTTCCAAATATCGACGTGAGGTGACCCCCAGAATCTTGAGGTCTGAACAGTTCGGACCAACGCGCTGCCTGAAAATGATATCTTCGCACGGCCCACCATTCACAGAGCCTAAGAAAGAACTTCTGAGTTTACGCCATTCCAGGGCATAGAATTGGAGTTCATGGCTAATCGATTGGCGTTGCTCGTGGGATAGGCTCTCCAGGCATGAACTAAGCATTTCGCCCTCGATCTTGCTCATGAGAATGAAACTATATCGCCAATTGTGTATGCACTCAAGATTTTGGGCACTGGTACATTTGTTTTCGCAGAAAGAAGGATAATTGTTTCCGCTTCACTCATTTTTACTCTCCAGCCAATTTTTAACACTCTGGATTCTGATATTTGCCAGATCCTACTGCCGCTTAATCGCTTTGGGGTCAGATCTATTGCTGATTTCAGTTGGGCGATCGAAAGTATGAGGTTGTCTTGTCCACGTAAAGACTCCGTAGAAACAACTTTGGATGGCTCGGCCATAATCTCAGCCAAATATCCTAGGAATGTTCCACCCGGATTCTAGGATCTCTCTTGTTAAACGGTGAACTTTATGGAAGAAATCCCACTGCTAACCTTATTAAAATAGTTTAGAACACTGTCTGGGACGCGACCCATGGTTTATAATATCCGGCGAGAAGGTAGTATATCTATTCAGAGATCTTTAAGTGGTAGAAGAGTCTACCAGGTAAACGGCACGTGCCTGGGCAACAGAGGCTAATTCATGTGGCGGTGCATGTGGCGCCGTCCGACCAGGCTGCCACATAGCAGATACGTATTTAGATCAAAGAAGCATCACAGGTCGCTGTTTTCTAAGCACCATATTCCTTCGCATTGAAAATAATTTTACATTGTTATTCTTAAGTGGCTCTATCATTAGGTCCTGAATTCTAAGATCCAAGCGTCGAAAAAAATGCCCACTCCGCTGGATAGAGCGTTACATTCCAAGGTTCGACCTGAGCATGACTTGACAAGAGAGTTTCTTCATGAAGGACCAGCTGACATTATTTAGAACCTCTTCCTCGGTACGTTTCGATATCAAAGTCCATGAGAACCAGAGCATTCTAACATCACGTCCAGGGTTTGCAGGACTCGTGACAGCTGTTGCTGCCTGGGGAATATGGGGTGGTGATATGTTCCCTGCAGAACCAGATCCAACTGGAAGTGTGTATTCAAAAAAATCAATTCTATCTCGAAGAGATGACACTAATATCAGGACTAGATCCCGAAGACTGGACCGCTGAAGATATGAAGAGATGGTTGCGACGTGTACGTTTTTTGAACTTTTATCATTTGCACGCCCCCGTATGACTGTTTCCAAACGAAGTCTGGGTTCTGACGAGTCATGTCAGAGAGGTCTCATGCCAAGCGATAGCGCCAGTCGCGAAGAGCTGTTGGAGCGTGTGAAGGCGAACATGCGACCCGAAAGGCGGTCTTAAGTCTCTCACTAGAGATGAATGTGACTGTGATGCGGCGGTGTTGGACTCATAGATTGACATCATCTAATAACTTCCTTTTTCGATAACCAAATATCATCGGGGCGGTCGAATCGCCAACCCATATTTGCGTTTCATTCGAACCGTTTCTTTCTCGATGTCATAGCAGTCTGAAAATCTTTGTAGCCGACTCCCTGTTGCGGTACCAGGCTGTCCACATTGGTTTGGAAAGAATATTAAGTCATTTCACACGACTAGTCGAAAATTCTGGCTCTGTATTGACCACTCCCTCTTTCCTTTCCCCTTCGGCCCTTGGTCCGCCGCAGGGTTGGGAGCCAGGACGAACGTCTCGCTGAATCCGCGCTGCGGAAGATCTTGGGACTCGCCAAACCGTACATAGCCACTAACGATGACGAGTAATGACATGTCTTTCACCGTCTTTTGACTTGACGGCTTCACTCCTGCCGCCGTTGGTGTAGGGTAGCTTTTGTTGATGATTTGGCAGTCAACCGACTGCACCTCGTAGTGTGTAGGTGGCATCTGGTTGACGAATATATCTTGCACCGCGGAACCATCGGACACCACATTTCCGTTGAAAAGAATCGTGGACGTGACAGGACTATAGAACCCCGCTATCGAAGTGCGATCGGATTTCAGCGCGGAGTAGAAGGAGTGTACAAAGCTGGTGGCAGCTGTGGCTGGAAGTTAGCAGACTCCATGTTACCAGGATTTTAGAAAAAGCGCTTACCATCAGTAGAAATTTTAGTGAGCGTGTCTTCAGTTGGAGCAGCCATGATCGCGGGCGCTTTGCGCAATTCGCAAGGGATAGTCTAAAGCACTTGTAGGCACTCGTATATTCAAAACAGATATAGTGATAAATATGCAAAGGGATTTTTTTCGGGGCGATAATGCCAAAAGAAAAATGATACAAAACTAGGCATCCATGGTAGAGCTCAAGGGAATGATGCTAGTCACGTCAAGCATACCTGAGTTTGGTTTGGAAAAGATTCGGGAGCTTGGACCACTTCGGAGGTGAGCAGCGTCCTCCGCGGGTGGCCGGACAATAGCGAGCCCGCATGTTCTTCAATTCTTTCTAACGCAGCTACCTCAATGGCAACGGTGAGAGGAGGTTCGCGAACGATTCCGTGGGCGTCACGGCTCCTGGTTTCCAGGAGACCTCTTTGGACGTGCCTATCCTGCAGAAATGGCAGCCAAAGTTCCGTTGTGCGGCCTCGCAGCTATGCAACAGCCGCATCCGCGGAGGGCTTCAAGAAGCCTTACTATGTAACGACGCCTATATTTTATGTCAATGCAGGTAAGTGCTATTTTAGAACGATGAAGTTGTGAAGCTACTAACAGATATTTCTTCATAGCACCTCATGTTGGACATCTTTACACAATGGTCATCGCGGACATTCTGAAGAGATGGCAGGTGCTTCTTGGAAACACGGACGCCCAATTATTGACAGGAACTGATGAACATGGAATGAAGGTGCGGTATCATGTGTGTAAAGCTCGGAGTCATTGTAATTAACGGTGTGGACAGATCCAGCAAGCTGCGCTTGCCGCCGGGATGGACACACAAGCTTTCTGCGATATGAACTGCAGAACGTTCGAGGTTGGTTTTTCCTTCGAGATAACATAGAGCATATATGCCGTATGCTTACTTTGAGGGTATAATTCCTAGGCACTGGCAAAAGCGGCTAATCTTAGCCACGATCACTTCATACGAACCACAGACGAAACACACAAGGAAGCAGTGCAATACTTCTGGGTACATTATGGTGCTATTGATCAAAAGACAAGAGGCTAAACCTGTAATAGGAGATGCTTGACCACAGAGGTTACATATACACTGGCAAACACGAAGGATGGTATTCAGTCAGCGATGAAACGTTCTACCCACAATCCCAGGTGCAAATGGCTTTGGACCCGAGCACGGGAAGGAAGAGGATGGTGAGTCTTCTGCGACAGCCGGTTTCATTGCCACTGACATCTGTCAGGTCTCGGTGGAGACTGGCAAAGAAGTAGAGTGGTCGTCGGAGACGAACTACCACTTCCGTCTCTCTGCTCTCAAAGATCGCCTGCTCAAATTCTACGAGGAGAACGATTCATGGATCAAGCCGAGTCAGTATATGGCCGATGTCGTAAAATCCGTGTCCAGTGGCTTGCAAGACCTCTCTGTCTCCAGACCTGTCGAGCGACTAACGTGGGGTATCCGAGTCCCTGGAGATGAGACGCAAACAATCTACGTCTGGCTGGATGCTCTGGTCAATTACCTCACGAAGGCAGGCTACCCATTCCCTCCAGGGCAGGAGGGTAGACACGGATGGCCAGCAGACGTGCATGTTGTGGGGAAGGATATTGTCAGGTGCGGCATTTGTGCTTGATATTGCATGCGCCATTTGCTAATGGTATCTAGATTCCACTGCGTCTACTGGCCAGCTTTCCTTATGGCGCTTGATCTCCCCTTGCCCAGAAATGTACTCACCCACGGTCACTGGACGATGAATCGGGAAAAGATGTCCAAGTCAACAGGAAACGTGGTAAATCCTTTCTTTGCCATTGACCGATTCGGTGTTGATACCATGCGTTTCTTCCTTGCATATCAGGGAGCACTGGCTGGTGATGCGGACTACGACAACGAATATATCATCCGCGATTATAAGAAGATGCTGCAGTGGGGAATAGGCAACTTGGCACACCGCACCATGGGCTGTGCGAAGTGGAACCTGCGTCCATACGTTGCTGCAGCTGCGGCTGGTGAGCTTCCAAAAGCTACTCCTCTCGATGAGGAGCACCAGTCAATGCTCGAGCAATCCCCCACCAAGGTAGCGGAGCATATGGAAAATCTGAACCCAAGAGCTGCTCTTCGTGAAATTATGACAATAATAGAGAAGGTCTGCAAGTCAAATCATGCGGTTTCTTGGATATTTAGCACTAATTTATTTTGCAACAGACCAACAAGTATTTCCACGCAGCAGAACCGTGGAGCGCTCCAGCAGAGTCTCAGCGTGTTATTTACAACGTCAGCGAGTCCTTGCGAATTTCAGGAATCTTACTACAACCCTTCATGCCCAGTAAATCCCTTGAGCTACTGGAGACGCTTCGCGTAGACACGTCAGACGTGTCGAAACGTTCGTTCTCGGCCGCAAGCTTCGGGTCAGACCTGGACTATGGAGAGAAGGCTAAGAGGAAGACCCTCTTCCCACCACTGGTGACTGAGGAGTAAGCGATCACTGCCCCTAGAAAACATGTGTCTGGATATCCATTGGACGTCGCTGCTACAGGGGTTGTTGCAGAAAGTGGCAGTTTTCTCCCAAGGTTCTAGAAGTCCGACGAGCTACAGAACCTCAAAGAATCCCTTTTTCATTTTCACTAGCAGTCAGGCGGAAACAGATTTTGAGCCACTATCAATGACAATACAGCATGTCATCTGGATATCAGCGGAGAAGGCAGGCGTGATCGAGCATTTCCCGGCGCTTTGTTTCGGGACGGGAAAGTCGTCGCTCCCCGCGGGAAACATCCCTGGCGTCATCGGGAAGCGTACATTGTATATCGCAACATGATACATACTCAGATCGACCGCCATCGATGGATTATTAGTTTTGTCTTACTTCCCCGCTCAGTTTTCCCATTTTTCCATCTCTGTCCGGTTCCCGTCGGCTCGTGCGAACCATGTATAACCTTGTTGATTGACCCTCTCTCTTCTCTCCTGTCATTATTATACTTTTGCATTCGAGCCCTTATCTGTCTGTCTAGTATTTTATACCCATAGTTAGGATCAGGGAAATCGACGTCAACACATTATACATGATGGCAGATAACGCAACTTTTGGGCTCAAGAAGCCATGGATAGAGACTCCACTTGTAGAGTCGTCTGCACTCTCACGCGCAGTTGGATGGTAAATATAGACATCTTCCTTGATATTTCTTCTTATCAGCAAGCGTATTTTATCTATACATGAGTTCTCTCTCTGTTAACCTCTTTTCGATGGGTCAACTTGATGCTTACAATCGATGCAGTAGGGTATTCCTCAAGCTAGAGAACCTTCAACCCAGCGGCTCATTCAAATCTCGGTAAGTTCTTCTCCTTTCTATCTACTTGGCTGTTCTCCAATCCATGTTCAGCGTTGTAGTTTCGTTCTTATTCCCCTGATCATCCCCTACTGTAGTAAAATCAGTCATTTCTAACATAACCTATCCAGGGCAATGGGGGCCCTCATCCTCTCCCATCTCTCCAATCCCACGAATGCAACCCGCGATATTCATTTTTACATCTCCTCAGGTGGGAACGCCGGTCTAGCTGCCGTCTGCGCTGCTCGCTCCCTCTCCTACCCCTGCACTGTTGTGGTCCCGCGCTCAACAAGACCCATCATTATGCGGAAGCTTCGAGATGCAGGTGCCACAGACGTGATTGCTCATGGAGAGACTATCGCCAAGGCAGACGAATATATGCACGAGGTTGTGATGAAGGAACGACGAGAAGGAGAAAGCAAGGATGTAGTCAAGATTGCCTTACATCCATTCGATCACGAAGCCATTTGGGAAGGGAATAGTACGATTATCGATGAATTGATGCAGCAGCTACCACCAGCCGACGAGAAGGACGACCAGCGAGTAGTTCCTGCTGATGCCATTATCTGCAGCGTCGGTGGCGGAGGACTATTGAATGGGCTGGTG
This sequence comes from Paecilomyces niveus, assembly GCA_003116535.1. Classification (NCBI taxonomy): domain Eukaryota; kingdom Fungi; phylum Ascomycota; class Eurotiomycetes; order Eurotiales; family Thermoascaceae; genus Paecilomyces; species Paecilomyces niveus. The sequence continues at coordinate 11,410 of QEIL01000128.1, forward strand.
ATGGGAATTGATAGGCAGAGGGAGCTGCTTGCTACAGAGACGAATCGATTCATGAATACACACAACGCCACAACATCAGACAAGAAAAACATCAATTTCCTTGCCGTTGAAACTGAAGGCAGCGACTCATTGGCCCTCGCCATGTCCAAGAAATATCTCGTCTCCCTTCCAAGGATCACGTCTCAAGCGAGCTCTCTCGGCGTCGTGCGCGTGTCCTCTCGCACGCTCGAATACAGTCTCTCACCTCCACCAGGCATTTCTGTGCACAGCATTGTCCTTTCAGATGCCGATGCCGCGAGCGGAGTCCTCCGTCTCGTTGATGATGAACGACTCCTTGTCGAATTGGCATGTGGCGTATGTGTGGAAGCCGCCGTTGGAGACGCACAGAGGCAGCACGGCAAGAAACGCAAGAGAAGCAGCGGGGCAGACGAAGGCTATGGGAGTGATCGAACCAGCAGTGATGAATCGGTCTCTGGATCGAGTAGAGCGAGCACTGCCGCCAATTCCTCAGACATGGAAGATGCAGAGTCAGGAGCGGATTCTATGTCTCAGACCGTTTCCAAACTGAGACAAGTTGTACCGGAACTCAGTCCCGAGAGCAGGGTCGTTATTGTCGTCTGCGGCGGAAGCAACATTACTCTCGAGATGGCCGCTGAATGGAGGAGGATGCTCGATGATGGGTGGGGGAGTAAGAAAGGTTGTGAATAGAGCACGCTATGTCTCGGTCCTGACGATATGTTGATACCTGAAGAAGCGCTTTGCTGGGTTTATTGTTTGACTGGAGCCGTTTCGGCACGCACCCGCTACTAGAGTTATTTGCTTTTTCTGTTTTCCCTTTTGGCTATGATAGCATGTCCTTACTCCGAAAAGCTTCGAATCTGATGATAAGAGGCTTTCATAATACTAATTCAATTGAGACGCACAATGTCCTTATTGGTACAGTCAGTCTACTAGAATGAATGAAATGGAAAGGAAGAAGAGTCCAATGATTTATTATCCAGGCATGATCATCGTGAAAGCCAACAGCAGAGATGAAGTAGATCAACGCCCAACAGTGAAGCAATCCAGCATCAGATCATGCAGAGGCAGAAACAGCTGCTGGGGCTGCTGCCAGATGGCTTGACCCTTCTTCCGTCGATAGCATCCGAATCCTGTAATCCCAATAATTCTTCCTTATCGGGTCATACTTCTCCTTCAGCAGCGTGAGCATGCGGATCGCCTCTGCATTAGCGGTCTCTTCAGCATACACGTCCGCTAGCCACTCGACAGCTAAACTGCTCTTCACGTGGACGTTTGTGATGTTTCGTTTCTCATCCATCTCGTCGACTACGAATCGACTAGCAAAGCCCTTCCACTCAGACAAAGGCCTTCCAGCGGCGCGGAGGGCTCCGCGGGCGTAGGACCAGGGACTCCTATTCTCAGGGGCGAGGATGATTTTCGATTTTGCGTATTCGAGTTCTGAATCGACGAGGTCTTCGTCGACGACATTCAGGCGGCCCTTTTCGCTACCAGATTTCGTGGCGTTCGGCAATCCACCGTCGGGCTCGTCGCTGCGAGGTCCGAAGCGGAGGACGTAACGATGGTTCCAGGCGGAGTTGTTGCGGACGTCGGAGTTGATGAGGGTCTCAACATCACGGATCTCTCGAGGAGAGTCCCACAGGTTGAAACGGCGAACGAGCCAGTGACGGTACGTCCAGACGTGGTAGTTCTTGGAGTCCTGCGCGAACATTTCCATAAGGAAGTTAGGTTCCTCTGCTGGCAGGGTAGGGAAGTGTGTCCTAGTTGACATGAGGACTTGGCGGTGATGCCTGTAGTGGTTGTAAGTTCCAGGATTTGGTGAAAGATGAGTATGCCATATAAAACGGTTTCGAGGTTAGAGCACACGACTACGTACCATATCTGGTAGTTCTTCAGATATTTCAATGAGACATTATTCAACCAGGCGAATTCATCGTCTAGGTTCTTGTTCAGAGCGAACAGAATCTTGGCCCGGTATAGCCTACAAATTAGAGATATTGTCAGTATGGAGTAATAAGGACAGCAACAACCGCGGGACACCCAGTGGTCGACATGACAGACCGGGTTCAAGGGCCATAAAAGTCCGTCAGAGAAGCGATTATTTGAGACAGAGCCGTATTCTTTTTTTTTTGGCGCGACACCAGCTGCCACGTCTCAAATGGCGGATATGAATTCACGTTCACCAAGACGCAACCCAGAATCGGAAAAACAGCCATTGCATAACAACGGGGAGCAAACAAGACGATACAGTAGAGAGGGTATACTTTGCTAAAATAAAAGAGCAACTAGCGTTAGAAAGACATACCAGACGGTATAATGTGCTGGGTTCATAGCAATTATATCCTCAGTCAACTTGAGGGCGCGCTCGGACATCTCATTGGCCGCCATCACTGCCCGCAGATATGAGGTCGCCTCGAGATAATCATCCGGATAAGCAATCGTGGCCAAGGGTATAATATCATTATCCTTGGAGCCATCATCCAGGGGAATTGGCTGAATAGATGCCCATTCGGACGAAGAAGCGTACTTCCCGCTCATGGTTGCTTGATTGACTGGTGCGGAGGGGAGATGTGGGATGACGGGAGAAAACGATCAATGGATGAAGACAACGCTTCACCGAACCCCGGCAAGCAATCGAGAAGGATTCAGCCAGCAAATAATGATAAAATGTCGTCTTCTTTATTCAGGCTCGAGTCAACCTCCGCTCCCGCCAGAGATGACAGGGAATCGTCTTCGAGAGAGCGGAAAGCCAAAAAAATGGCACGCCTGCAACAGCGAAACGAAAGAACACGGGAACTTGGCTTGTGTCGTATTATTCCCCACGCACAAGTAACAATATTATCAGGATTATCTTCTGTGTTGGAATCTTCTCATGCAAGAGCACGGCGTTCTGCTTGGATCTTACTCTGATGGATTTCGCGGGTTGAGCGGGGCCACAAGGCAGTAAGAGTTTATGCCTGAGGCAAAAATGACCTTGAGAGGCATTGAAAGGTCGACATATTTGTGAACACCCTATCTCTGTAGCAAGAACTAAGAGACATCATTCACCACTCTCAAAGCTATTATCATGGCAGAATTAATTCTATGACTGTCTTTTATCAGCAGATCTTCCAGTCAGATGGACAGCAAGGTATGGATGTGCTCCAGGACATCCTACCCTCTCAACAAAGGCCAGAAAGAATCCCGCCGTCATATACTAAACATCGTGGCAAAGACAATATAAGCGGGAGTCAACCCATACTTGTCTTCATCCATCGTGCTTATGTTATTTCCCCGTCAACAGCACCATTGGCTAACCTAAGGCTCGAATGTGAAATGCTTCAATTGATGACATTTGGGGGCCAAAGTCTAACAATATTAAGAGTTATCTGTGGAGAATGGCTTCCAGCTCCAGTTTCAGAAATGCTAAGAGCTTGGATTGGGCCTGAAGGAGATTCGACAGATCTCCGTCGAACTAACTGTTTAGGAGGCATCGGTCAGACGATCGACATCAGAGCCGCAAATAATACGAGTGCTACTGGAGCTGTTCCCTCCGCCACTCAGCACCAACTCTCCAGGTCCCAGTTCCTGTTAGGGTAGCAATTTCAACCTACAGGCTGCTCCACCTATCGATGTCGTTCACGGGCCATCATGACTGGTTGTGCGCATGCTGGATTCCAGAAGGATTGCAGGAGACTGTCCCACAAAGATGTTCAGGCCACCCATATCCCGCAAAACGTTGGATCCCCTGTGCGAAACTAGTGTGAGGCTCTATTTCCGCTTTATTTTGCTGGGTACGCTCTGGGACAAATGTCATTGTCCTTGAAGATTATTGCTCTCACGGATTAGGGCTGAGAATCTCTCTTCAGGGAATCTACCCAAGAGAGTCAATCATCACCTGCGTCTTTCCGCAGCCTCGTTCCAACCCGCGATTTAGTACAGATGTCCGACAACTCAAGCTTGGTCAGCGCCTCTGGCTTCGCCCTTCGCAAAAATGGTTCCTGTCTGGACACTGAAAAGGACTGCGGAGAAACGGCGGGAAGCTTTCGCGCATGTTGCCCGGCTGGTTCCTTCTGCCCAAGTCAATACAACGTAAATTGCTGTCCATCGTCGGCCAACTGCACGGAGTCACTGGTGCAAAAACCAAAATGCGCAAACGAAACCTGGGATCTGTATGATAATAATGGCTATTTCTGCTGTCTGCAAGGTACAACGGGTTACAGCACACCAGCAGATACTGATGGTTGTGCGAGTCCCGGATACCCATTTTCTGAGGACGAGACATTATTAAGCAAAATCTCCGCCGGTCAAGGTATGTATCTCCAGATCTTTGGTACATAATTCCTCATGGATCTATGTCCCATCCAAGCCAAGGCTGACCAGCGGCTGGCAGACATTGCAACAACAACCTCAACAACATCATCCGCCTCGACACCGACAACGACCTCAACTAGATCTTTTTCGTTGACCCTAACACCCACATCCTCTACTGCATCCTCCCACGATGCAATTTCAGGTGGCTCTATCGCAGGTGCTGTCGTGGGCAGTATTGCTGGATTCATTATCATCGTGGGCGCTCTTTGGTTTATCTTCCGTCGTCGGAGGCAGCGCACAGCTGAGCGGCCTGTCCCAGCATCTGAAAATGTCAAAGAGTCATATACACCGGTACCAGAGCTGGAGGGACAAGATCGAGCAGCGGAGCTTGAAAGTCATTTTCCCGAACTCGAAGGTGGACACAATCAGCCAATCTATGAGCTGTCCTCGGAACAGCCTAGGAATCCACCCAAAGGGGCATAATCTACTATCTCATCAACCTTTGCATCTCTAATGTACATACATATACCCGGGGGCACATATTGTACATTGCGTTATTCCATCTGGATGCATTAATGCTCATGTTAAGCATATTTGCTTTTATTTCACTTTCTGGAGGAAGATACACACATCCATACACACTAATATATAAAATCAAGACGGGTTTTTGTCCAATCTTCAAAGGGAAAATTTTCTCTAAAATCTCATTCTTGAATAGGTGTGTATTAAGATGCGTAAGAACTTAGCCAGTGCAATCGGTCGCTCAACTGTAATATATGAAGCAGTGCCGTGTACATCCGTCAGTTGGAGAAATTGGAGAAACGAATTCCTCTCGCTCCAAGATTCTCCGTCTATTCTCCTTTTTGGGAACGTTATCTGGTCCCTCACGGGCCTCACCCGGATCGCCATCCGATTGACTAATCACATGAGAGAAAACTGTCAACGACCCCAAAAACGTGCTTATGTAATGCCCGGTTCCCCCGCAGGCCTTATCGGAGCCAGACCCTCGGGTTGGCTCGACCCTCTTCCAAAGATCACCGTCCGTCCACTTTCTATCTATCTATGGTTGTTCTACAGCCATCAAACGGCAGTAAATGACGGACAACAGCTAGTGCAGGGCTAGCTTTTTTCGAAATAGACAATCTCCTCTCTTCTGTCTTTGTTTTTATTCTTATCATACAGTTATCTTTACCCAAAAATATCGCTGTGCTAATTAGTGATGCGGGGAGTTAAGAAATCCCGAAACGGCTGTGCGAGATGTAAGAGTAAACGAGTCAGTGCCACCCTGTTTTGGAGCCATCAATAATGATCAAAAAAAGACCTAGTTCTGCGAAGAAAGTTGGAACCCATGGCTAATGAAGTTTTATAGCTTAAATGCGATGAACAAAAGCCCGGTTGTGGACGCTGCACACGTCTTGGAGTCAAGTGTCCGGGATATGTTCAGTCTCTCCGCTGGGTCACGAAGCATGAGGTCCTGGACAGTGTCCTCCAGAAAGCTGGTAATTCAGCAGCGTCAACAGCTGCATCTGAACCTGCAGATAGCATGAGCGTCCCGGCAGACACTCCATTAACATTTAACAGTGCTCCGACACATCCGCAAGAATCTCCAAGTCAGTTTGAAGCTGGACCGTCTATGATGGACCAAGCGAGCCAATTGCCGGAAGATCCATGGGATGTCAACTTGCCTGATCCATTTGTGTCACTGTCACAAGAGTTTGACCAGCCACTACCGCCAGATCCGACATTAGGATACGGAACATCAGCGCTGGAACCAGCCGAAAGTCCAAACCAGGATACTCCACGCCAGCTGTCGGCAATGTCAACGGGGTTGAGCAATCAAAATGAGTCGTCACTCTATGGATCCTTTTCTCCATCTTCTATCGTCAGAAGTTTTCCCCCAGGGCCCTCCAACGCTGCTCCGGGTTCTCCTTACAGCGACCGGTTCAACTTGTTTCTACCTCTACAACGGACCTTGAATGACCCATCCTCGACGCTGATAGAGTATTATTTCAAAGAGGTGGCCGGATTATTTTCCAGCTATGACAGTCAGATGAATCCGTTTCGGACGACGGTTTCTCGCCTCTGGGGATCTTCTCTCGCCATGTGTCGTACCCTGCAAAGCATGGCGGCAGCAACGTTGGTGGGTGACTTCCCACAGTTTGGTCCGATAGGGTTGAGAATGCGAAGAGAGGCCATCGAAATACTGAAGAACGAATCTGTCATGGATGACAAGTCGCTCCTGGCTCTGCTGATGCTCGGCCAGACAGCAAGTTGGCATAATTCTAACGATTTGGGCATCTCATTCTTCAACCTACTGCGAAAGCATCTGAATGCAATATCATCGAACAGCCAGAACTACAGGCTAGCTGGTGGAAACAACTATCAGTTCTTCGAAGAGGCTTTGATTTATTGGGAGATGTTGCTATCGTATGTGGCAGACAATGATGCACTCGCCTCATCCCGAGGACCAACCTCTCCGACGGATGATGCTGTGGTTCTCCAGAGAGTTCCTCACCCGTGGACTGGTATCGCTCGAGATACTCAATTCACCGTACAAGAAGTTGGCCGCCTCATCCGTCGTGAGAGAAACCGTGTTCGATCAAGACGGTTCACGTCCCACCAGGACATCACTCAAGCACAACTAGCCATCGAAAGAGCACGAGAACTCGAAGAGCGACTACTTAACCTAGCCCATCCCGCTGAGACCGAAATCGTCAGTACAGGAGACTACGACACTCCCGTCTGGCACCTCCTCACCATGGCCGAAGTATATCGCTGCACCGGCCTCATCCAACTCTACCGCGCCTTCCCCGACCTCCTCCGCCGCCGAATCCCCTCCCGCTCCTCCTCCCCAGCAGACCGACAAAGCACTCCATTCTCCCAACTCGACGCCGTCCAGATGCTGGACGACCTCCTCGTCGACGAAGACGGCAACCCGAGCCCCAACGGCACCGAACTCTCCGACACCATCCGAGACAACTGGCTCACCACATTCGCACTCACCACCCTCTCCCGTCTCAAGACCATCCCCCTCGAATCCCGCACACGATGTCTCCAACCTTTCCTCCTCGTCGCATCGTGCAGCGAACTGCGTCTCCCGCCCGTCTCCGCTGCAGATGAGGACGGAACCGTTGAAATCACATCGCATGCGATTGATGTCTCACGAACGAGGAAATTCATCCTCAGTCGTCTGAGTTGTTTCCTGCATGTTTTGCCGCCGAAACCCATTCAGGTCTGTTTGAATCTAGTCCAGGAGACGTGGAATAGGATGGATGCCGGAGAGGCAGCGGTGTATTGGATGGATGTTATGATTGAGAATGGGTGGGAGACGACGATGGGTTGAAAGGCGGATTTGTCCTGGACGGTTTGGATTCCCTTTTTTGTTTTCTGAGATGCATATGGTTTTATTCTCTCATGATACCCATTGTATACTGTCTTTACATTTTATTATATGCGATGTATTCATATGAATATTAGTTTCTTCTACTATGTAAAACGTCTTGATTACTATCTACGAATCACCTTGAATGAATCACAATTAGTATCTCTTAATAGAGTCCTCGCGGATGAAAATATTTTCGCACTTCCGTAACTATTTATTTATTCCCTAGACATTATCTAACAGGGAGCACATGCCTAATGCTTTTGTCCTTTCCTCCTTCCATCTGGAGACTCCACAACACGGACACACGCCATGTTCAACTCATCACGGAAAAGAAAGAATTATAGGATACCCCTTTCTCTTCCTCGGCCGGTTCTTAGTCCCTTCACGAGATCCAGTCCAGCCCTATGCTTACTCTATCACGCTATTTGGATTTCGTCATCAAGACAAGTGAAGGAAGGCAGACCTTGAAAAATAGATGAAAACAGCCACGGCTGAGACACTAAATTGAAATGGAACGGAAAGGAAACCGAAACAAGGCTAGCGCCGTGGCATGCAATGAGTAAAGGAATAATGGTAGTAAACTCTCACAGTAGAATGGGACAATCATTGATAAGAACAGGAGTGGAATGCATAATTAGATATGGTATTCATTAACAGTTGGCCATCAAGGTCAGAAGGCAATGATCGTTAAGACCGTGATAGAAGACTTGGAGGGAGAATTTGAGGCGGGGATTTTCCCCCCGGTGGTATACCAGATGGGATCTCGTTGGCTCCTGGCGAATAGATGTTTTAGAAGGTGACTATGCCGCTGTGAGGGAATGCTGATTTAGATATAACTAACGAGACGAGCTCGTTCAGGGGATCGCGCGTTTCCAGAACTTCCATCCTTCACGTCTCTCCTGTCTGCCTCCGACACCGACCAGCTTCTCAATACCTTCGGCTCCTAAGGCATTCTCGAATTTTTGCTGGTCGATCTCCTCGCCGCCCTCTTCGTCACTGCCGTTTCGAAGTACCGCTGGCCAAAGCACACCGATTCCATCTCCACCCAGCGTAGCCTCGTAGCGCTCGAAACCTTCCTCGTCGAGCTGCCGTTCCAGTTCGCGCAGAGTCTCCTCCTTCGCGTCTCGACGGAGAAGAGTAATCGCACAGCCGCCTCCTCCGGCACCCGTGAGCTTGGTCCAACCGATGTTGGTGTAATCGACCAATTCCCGGATGCGTTCAAGACGAGGATGGGACACGCCTAGAGAGACCAGGAGACCGTGATTGATGCGGAAAAGAGCACCAAGATGCTCAAGAGTCTCGTCTGATTCACTGTTAAAATCGGGACAACACATAAGATCGTGTGCTGATGTGGTGACTTGGTCAATGCTATGCAGCATCGACTCGGTCACGACCGGATGGGCCTTCTTGAGAGCTCCAACCTTGGCCACCTCCACAGCCGTCGACCGTGGCTGTTTCGTGTTGACCAACAAGAGTGGAAGCTCTGGGAAATTAGGTACTGGGACGACAGACGGCGGCTTTGAGTAGTCGCCTCTTCTGAAGACCACAGCCTTTCCGCCAGCAGACACTGTATTATCAACTCCACTGGGGTTCCCGTGGATACACATCTCTCCAACAAAGGCCCATCGATTGATACGCTCAATCTGTAGCTCCGCCTCGTCTGGAGGCTGGTCGGGATGTGGCCCAGCCAGCGTCCGGATCTGAAGCAGTAATGCAGCACTCCAACACACGCAGACACTGGCACTGCTGCCTAGGCCTGCTCCTGTGGGAATTGTGGATCGAAGGGTGTAGATGGCGCCTGCACTCTGGGGAGAGCCCAGGGAGAGGAAGAGGTATAGGAAAGCTCGTGCGGAATTCTGCTGGATCTTTCGTACATCGTCCGGCTTGTCTGCTGCGACGTCCAGGATGTGCGGTTGGAGTGATTCGAGGAGTTCTGAGTCTAAGGAGGTGACGAGGTCGTAGTAGAACTTCTTCTTGGAAGGATGGTGAAAGAGATCCCATGGCAGGGCGTCAATGTCCCACGTGTGATCTAATCCAATGTCTACAAAATTCAACGTAATTGTACGTTGTGACTTGGAGAGCGTAGTGACGAGTAGGTAAGATCGTAGAGAAATGGCTGCTGCCATTGCTGCCTTGCCATGCACGACGGCGTGCTCTCCAAAGACAATGACCTTTCCCGGCGCTGAGACCATGAAGGCCGGTGCCATTGGCGATGAAGCTTTCCTTCCCATGTTCTTCTTGGCATAAGCACCGTTGGTTGCCTTGGATGTTGGGCTCGCGTTCGGGGGAGTCAAATCACCATCTGAGCTCTCGGTGCTGCTGTCGTGCTGGATGCCATTGACGGGCTTCGACCGGACGGGCAAACTGTTCTCCGCGTTGTCCCTCATTGTCTTGGGTCCCTGAGTCCCGTTGGAAAATCTTGTGCTACCGTTGGCCTTGCGCCCATAACCGTCCTCCATCGTGGGATATCGATTGCCGTCTGCCTACCGTCTAGCTGCGGTTAGAGGAAAGAATGCGGAGCGCGTGTCGTGTAAAGGCAGGCTATCGATTCAAGACCGTAGGCATGACGATGTATACCGGAATCCGCGCGGGCTGAGATATAATAGGAAGACGTGAGACTGTTCAAGGACAGATCCAAATCGCAAATAAATCGTTCCACACCCTTTTGGGGGGGGGGGATGACAGTGACTTTAGGGGCGAGTTCCCCGACTAGTTTAGAGCGCAGGTTAGCCTGAAGGCTTAGATTTCTCGAGGCCAACAACATAGTGTTAAGGTGGAGAAAGCCCGTCCCAAGTTCCACTAGGCACGCCTTGGCTGCAACCACTCGCCAACTCCCTTTTACTACGCCTCCTGTTCGGGAAGACTCTTCGACTTCAGCTTCTCCTTAAGGTTCATCCCAGTCATTTTGGAATCCAAACCGGTTCACAACGAGCACAGACGCTAAGCATTTGGTGGCGCTGTTGGCGTCCACGCGATCATTTTGTCAGCAGAGGCTGCGCATCTACTCTTAAATCAGACCTTCGATAGAGGTTCTCCTGACGCAATTGCTCGGGACATGGCTTCTAGCTTCTACATTTCTCTTATGTTCACTGTTGCAGTGATAATGCTGTTGAACAGATTCACGAGCTTCAGGCCTGTTCAATGGGAATATGACGACAGTACCAGCCCTGGGGCCCGCGGGACGAAGTGAATAGCTGCATACCTAGATACCTAGAGTCAATCTCAATTGGCCTTCTCTACATCTGGATGTATCTTGTATAAGCATCCGATATAGCATGGACTGACAACCATCTCGATGGTGTCAATCTTTACTAATTCCATCTCCAACATTCTACGTTCGATAAAATGAATTCAACATTGTCAAGCAATCTAGCAGTATATTCATAGACATCGTCATCCAAATGCAGATATATATATATATATATATAGGGAATACTGCTCATCCAAGAGCATAGCGCTGATATCATGTCGTGTCTATTTATCATCAGGAAAGCCAAATAAGCCAGTCTTTCGCCCAGAACGTCCAAATGATGCAGCCAGAACTGTATAGATCTCGTGTTCGCTAGGGGGAACGCAGAGGGGAAAATGACAAGAGAAGAAAAGGACACTTCCGTTCACCTTTACAGATTCATCGTGACGGTCATGCTATTGCTGTGTACCAGTAGACAGGGCGGTAAACCTTCACATAAGACCTCCATTTCGTTCACATATGACTGACAGGCAGATTCATCACGCCGTGTGCCCTCCATGGGAGATGGAAGGGTAGTGAATATCACGGCCGTCTCGCGACTTTGCATGGTCATCAGCTCGTTGAGTATCAAATGTTGTGCGCGACAGGGCAGGTCATTAAAGGAAAGAGCCATAGAGGCCCGAGAAGGGAAGCCAGAGGCAGGCGTGGTCTCTGTTCGAGCAGGAGAAGGAGATGGGTGAGAGTATATAGATTCGTGTACTCGGGGCGTAGGGTCATCCTCAGAACGGGGTGGAGATTCGCTTGCGAACATGATGGAGGGGCCGGGGCCTTCCTCGGGATTGACCTTAGCTTCGGGAATCGGAGTTGATGTGAATCGATTGCTGGATGCAGTACGCGAAATCGGATGATCTCTTTTTGCAGAAGTGGTGGGAGATTTCCCTCCATCCGGGGTCATGATCTGTGGCACTGATCGCTGACCAGCATGGCTTGACTCTAGAGTGACATACGCGCTTTTTGAGCGTCTCAGGGCACCTGGGGTAGGTGGTGCAACTGGTTTCTTATGCCCGGGGGAGACGCTGCCCTCCTGTTCACTCTCTTCGCCCGGATCACTGATGTAGTGCTCAAAATCGCTGTCTTCGCTGCAAGATGAATCCGAGCTCGTATCCGGCTGGGAGTTGACGAATGAATCTAACAAGTGTTGTGTCTGCATACCCAAGCTAACACCAAGACCGCCAAAACTGGAGATCGAGCGTCTTCTCTTAGAAGACTCGATCAGTTTTCTAATTCCCTCGAATCGCTTAGTCAGTTTGTGCCGTCCTTCCTGGAACGAAGCGTTGGGCATTTGGCCCAGCAGCTTAGCCATTTTGTTCAGTTTACTCTGAGACCGCAGATCCTGAGAGCCCTTGCGAAGATTCTGGAGTCCCCGCCACCAGGCCTCATCTTTCAGGACAGAGTTGACCTTATCGACTGCGTCGGACATTGCAGGCGACGTGTCGCCGTTCACAATGACTTGATACGATTTCACGTCACCGCTGGCAAGCCAGAAGACAAGAACTTCGGCCTCGATCCGCAGTTTCTCAAGCAATGCTTCCACTCGGCCACGTTCTTCATCTACATCTGTCTCATACTCAACAAACACAGCTACACGGAGTTTGTAGGTTTTCTTCCATGAGGGCACAGTATTAAGGATGCAACCTAACTGGAGAATAAGAGTGTAGGTGTCGAAATTGGTGGTGAGGACATTCTGCTTGCTCTCTCTGTCTGCAGCCAGCTCCGCGGACATCTGGATGGGCCAAAGATCGATATATTTTTTGGTGTTCTTTCCATTCGGACTTGGCAGCTCCAACTCCTCAAACCCTTTCGCGACCGCTACGTTGATGCGAAGCTTGAACAAGAGATCCTCCAAAATAGTCATATAGCTCTGGACACTGATTGGGTTCCCTTGTTTGGTCTGCTGTGCCAACAAATCGCCCGTTCCACGAGAAGCGGACGACGTTCTCCTGGCTCTTAAATCCGTGGGGGAAGTGACGCTTTCAACGGGGGACTGATCCTTGCGATATTGGTCAATGACAACTATATTTGGTCTCATCCCTCCTAGACCAGAGTTTAGGACGATATTCCTAACTCCCCATTCTGCGCTTGGGGACACTGAAATGTTGACGAAAGCCTTGACCTTTGAGTACTCAATGAACTTTGTCCATGCAGTTTGTTGACGACGAGCTTCTGGGACAGAGTTTTCGAAATCGTCCGTGACGATGACATGACCGAGAACAAACAATCCGCCTTTCTTCAGTGCGTTGCAAAAGTGGATCATCTTATACTGAGTGTCAAAGTCGTTCACAAACAAAAGGATCTGCGGCCGCCAGAACTTGACATGCTCCTGTTTCAGCCGCAGCAGATATTTTCTGACCTGGTGGTAAATCAAACTTTGGCTCACATCACCCCACGACTTCGGAGGTGAGGTGTAGTGGATGAGCAAGAAAAGAGCAACAAGGATTCCAACACATCCGGTTGCATACAGGCCATCCACGAAGAACATACTGATCCCACTGAGAAGGGTTCCGGTGGCAGCCGTCTGCCAGTTGAAGTAATGGAAAGACGGCCTGAAGTTCGGTGCAGAGCCGATCTTTAGCAGGAAGCATGCAAGATTGGTCCCCAGAAACGTCATAAGATAGGTCATCGTGATAAACGACGCAATACTGTTGATATCTAATAGCATTGATAGCTGGGTGACGATCAATGTTAGAATGATCGCGTAGGTAGGCTCGTCGTTCTTCTTAGTTCCCTGACCAAATATCGAGACGCCAGGGATTAAATTGTCACGCGCGATGGCCTGTAGCAGCTTCGCTGATCCAATCACTCCCATCAGAGAAGAAAAGAAGCATGATGCGAATTCTCCAAGTAGGACCACAGAGCCGGAAAGATTAGTCTGTGGGTTTCAGTAGACGTCCCATATGCCTGTCGTGTGTGACACTTACCACTTGAATGATATTGACATTATTGTAGAGAGATTGTCTGGTAATAGAAGCCGCCATTGACACAATAACAACAGTGTAGGTGAAGAACGTCAGGACAAGACCAGAGAGGGTCCCTTTCGGAATTGATTTGCTCGGGTTCTTCAGATCTCCGGACATGCTTGCGCCTCTATGCATTATCAGCTTATCTACTTTCTAGCCCGAAGTGGACATTGCACATACGCAAATATTCCTCCAGTAGCTGGGAACAAGATCCCAAAAAGATCCTGAAAGGTTTCACGTCCACGGAGCTGGCTACCAGCCGCTCCCCTCGTGAGTCTGGGTTTCAAGTTCTCCTTGAGAGTCCGCAGTCGGACGCCAGTGAATTCGACGCCCAATCCCGGTGCAGAAAATGGCTTCATCACCAGCGCAGAAAGAGGAATACTGAAGGTGGAGACCAGGAGTATCGCCAGCAACCCGTTGCTCGCCCTGGCGAAAATAGAGCTGCCAGCGAGGCAAATTGCCGTGCAGAGAGTCAAGACGATGGTTCCCCAGAGATACTGCCACCAGAATCCCTCTTCGAGAAAGTTGGCCCACGTACCAGATTTGGTGCCAAAGTTCTCAATGAAACAGTCGACCAGACCAACCGCGTTCATACCGGTGTTGAAAACAAAGCCCAGGTAGAAGACTATTCCGATCGAACCGCCAAACTCTGGACCTAGTGAACGGGATATCAAGTAATAGGCACCTCCACCACGAACTGTCCCGTTGGTTGCAATGGCGGAAATCGACATGGTCGTCACCAGGTTGATCATATACGAAGCAATGAGCATGCCTGGGATCCGTTAGCATAGGACGTGACAGAGCAGAACACACATATATATACCCAGCATGCCGATGACACCACTCTGTCCCAGAATGAACCCGAAACGGAGGAACATCAGAATACTCAGAACATTAAGGGTAGTAGGAACGAAGACCCCCGAGAATGTCCCAAGTTTATGTGAATTATCCGTGGGCATTGGGTTATGTCCGCGTGCGCCTCTGTTCTTTTTATCCACATCTATGGCCACTGAGCTACCATGCAATAGCTGCGTATCGGAAATACTTCGTCCTGCGTTATGCTCCTTTGCATCACCCCAGCCAAATAGGCGACCAAACAACTTCCCAGTGAAGACATGTTTCCTCGGCTGAGGTTGCGAGCTCGAATTGAGTGGTTCGTATGGGTTGGGCGTTTGACTTGTCTGATCATTGAATGGATCGAGACTATCAACCTCAGAGACATCGGTGAATTCGTCCGGGGCCAGTCTCGACTCATCTTCTGCCGCGCTGCGCGTGGAAAAGTTTGGCCGTTGTCGCCTTGACGGCCTCGAGGCACCCCCTGGCTCATCAACCGTCATCTTGAAATTCGCTCGTCGCTTATTCCAAAACATACAGCATGGTCTGCGGGCATGTCAGAGGGGTTTTCTTCAACCGGCGGTCTCAATCGTTTGACCCCTAGCAAAGTGGAACCGCTGTTTGACGTTCCCGAGGTATCAAGCGGGTCTAGATCAAGACGATTCGGGGACTTGCAACTAGGGCAAGATGATATATAAAAAGAGCGGGGCCAACATAGATCCCCATTGGGATTGCTTTGTTCGCCTTCAAAGAATTGGACTTGAAAACTATTGTTGTCCCCCACGAAATCTTGTTGAAGGCCTGGCCTATGACCTCACAGCACAGACTAATGCAAACAGAACAAACACATCTGCCTTTTGCCCCGACTTATCACCGCGCGCGAGGACTGAATCTGATAACACAGTTTATGCTTCGAAGGACGGCGGTCTTCAAATCGAAGGGGGTTTTGTCTCGCTCCACGACGGTATTGCCATTTGATTCACTGAGCCTGTGGAATTCCTTCTTCACCAGCGCTCAAGAACGTTAACAGGCACACTGCCAGCTAGCTGCTTATCGGACTTCACCGCAAGTGTCTGCGAGCAGCTGACCCTTAGACCGAGTCACGTCCTTCATTAATCCGAATTCGTTCGTTGCCCTATGAACTCCTGAATCCACACTCTTCCAAGACACAGCAAACAAATAACACGATGTCGGATAACGGAGAGGGCCCGTCTTCGATATCTCGGCCAATGCGGATATCGAGCTCAGCCGGCCGTTCTCCAGCTGGTTCACTTCGCTCTAGTTCCCCAGCAACTGATGCTACGACACGACAAGCCTCGATCGCACGGTTGGCCTCACCGGTCCCTTCCCCTTCGAGCAGTCCAGTCCCAGGAAGGCAAGTTCCGGTACCGAGTCAAGGGACTACAGGCAAACAGCCAGAACTACCGACCGTGGAGAACGCAGCGTCTCTGCCGGGGCCCGGACAGTCAGCTCTAGCATCTGCACTGCAGAGCACCTTAGGACGTTCACCCCCTCAGTTTGGGACGCCTCCCAGACGTGCAGCCTCCCCTGCTATGGCACAACAGAATCCGACACCAGTACATACGAATTACGGATCGTTCGAAACTCGAGGAGGTTCGGAATACTCGAGCACAACACCTTATGAGGACCCAGAGGTTATCAAACGGCATTTAGTACAACCGCAAAGCCTTTCAGAGGCCAGGAGCCCCAGGTCTCCCGGGGACGCTGGAAATCATGGGGGCGATGAGTTCTCAAGCCTTAAGTTGCAGGGAGGTGACATTACGAGACAGGTCTATCGGTGGACGGAGGACGCTGAAGCTCAAGCATCCGGATTGCGGAGGCCTACCCGAAGTCGCAGTTTCAATATCGACCGTCCTCAACCCGAAGACGAGACTATGAACATAAACTCGATCAGGGTACCTGGTGGATTCCGAAGAGACTACCTTCGAAGGACAGTCGGCAGTCCAGCACCGGGAGCTCACCACGATCCTGAGGGGAAGCCGGCTCACCCTCAACTGTTTACCAACAGTTTTCTGGAATTCTTGACGCTCTACGGTCACTTTGCTGGTGAAGAACTTGAGGAGGATGACGAAGTTCTTGGTCCGGATGAGTACTTCTCTTCGGATGCTTGGGAGGAAGAGAGAGAGCCAGGGGAGGACTCCGCGCTGCTTCGTCCAGAGACGCCTGGAAAGAAGAGACGCAAGCATAAAGAACGCGGTGTCCCTGGCAACACCACAGTGACTGGTGCTGCTTTACTTCTATTAAAGTCCTTTGTCGGCACTGGTGTGCTCTTCCTCCCCAGGGCCTTCCTGAACGGAGGGATGCTGTTCAGCAGCGTGGTGCTGCTGATCGTGTCGCTCTTGAGCTACTACTGCTTCATTCTGCTGGTGAATACTCGTGTTAGAGTTGAAGGTTCTTTTGGTGATATTGGAGGTGCATTGTATGGAAAACACATGAGGCGAATCATTCTTGGCTCGATCGTGTTGAGTCAGTTGGGGTTTGTCTCTGCTTATATCGTCTTCACCTCCGAGAACTTGCAGGCTTTCATCCTTGCTGTCAGCAAGTGCAAATCGTTCATCGATATCAAGTTTATGGTATTGATGCAGTTGATCCTCTTCCTGCCGCTCTCCTTGATCCGGAATATCAGCAAGCTTGGTTTCACTGCACTTATTGCGGACGCATTCATCATGCTGGGCCTCATCTATCTCTACTACTACGATCTCAGCACGATTGTCAGCCAGCACGGTGTCTCCGATATCAAAGCTTTCAATCCTTCGTCGTGGACCCTTTTCATTGGTACTGCGATCTTCACGTACGAAGGCGTCGGCTTGATCATCCCTATCCAGGAGTCTATGAAAAGACCACAGAAGTTCCCGGGCGTCCTTGCTGCCGTCATGGTGGGTATTACGATCGTCTTCCTCTCAGCTGGCGCCCTCAGCTACGCAGCTTATGGCTCGTCCACCAAGACCGTTATTCTGCTCAATCTTCCGCAGGACGACAAGTTTGTCAATGCCGTCCAATTCCTCTACTCACTGGCGATCTTGCTCAGCACACCGCTTCAGCTCTTCCCGGCTATCCGTATCATGGAGAACGAGCTCTTCACGCGGAGTGGCAAGTACAATCCCGGCATTAAATGGAAGAAGAACTTCTTCCGCTTCGTCCTGGTCATGTTCTGTGCGCTGGTGGCATGGGGTGGAGCGGATGATCTGGACAAATTTGTCTCGTTGGTTGGGAGCTTTGCCTGCGTGCCTTTGGTCTACGTATACCCGGTAAGTTTCCAAGACATTGATAGTCCTTGCGATTCGATCTCTAACCTTTTTGGTAGCCACTTCTCCATCTCAAAGGCTGTGCCGGATCCCGACGTCAACAAATCGCAGATATCGTGCTCGCCTGCTTCGGCGTGGTCGGCTGTATCTACACCACCGCATTGACCATTTCCAATTGGGTCGCCAGCGATGTCGACCACACACCTGGATATTGCGATTCATGATTTCCCCGTTTTTGAACTCCCGTCCTTTCCATCTGTCACTATCATCTACTACCGTTTTCTTCACTTACATCCCGGGTTTTCTGTCCTTAAACTTGTTTGGTTCGTTTCCGTTATATTATACGTTCCCTTGCATTTCTTGGCTACGAACCCCTAGCATGTCACGAGTATCATCCACGCAATCCTACATAGAAGTTGGAAGTGATCCTGTTCTTTTATATTTCTTGTTTTGGTCTCTTAGCAATTTGTTTTCGCTTAGCTTGTTCGATAGATTCGCTTTCGCGTTGAGATAACCTACGGAATCTGAAGATCGGATAGATTAGATCCATCTATATACAATCGTACAGATGAAGCCTACCATTTCTAGAAAATAACCTCCTTGACTCGAGAATCCTATACGCGTATGAAGACAAACTATAGAAAACACCCATAGATAATATTATACATCCCAACCGTGACCTTTTATTCGATGCATGTATACTACTATTTACATGAGCACAAAAAGAAAAACCCACAAAAACAAAAATCAACCGCAACGACAAGAAAAGCGTTGCGTCGCGTTGATAGATCCCTGATAAGATAGCACAGCACAGGAAACAGGAACTAGACAGCCTCTCCCCGTTTATAGTACAAGGTCCCTCTATGCTCCTGTTTCTGTAGCAGTCTTGCTGGCCTCGGCGCCCTTGGCGGCGAGGGAAGCTTCCCGACCGCCCCAGCTATAGTGCAAGAAGACTCGTTAGCTTTCTCTTTCTTAAGATTATACCATTGATACCCTTTTTTTGGTTTCGAAGCGCAGCATGCTACATAATGCAGCATGGTGAAGGGGAGCGTAACGTACTACCAGTAGTTCAGATACCGATATCCCTGCGTGACCTGAGCGCTGAAGTTGACGGCATGGCAGGCGAAGAGGAGGTAGTTCTTGGGTGTGACGGCGAGGGCGTAGCGGGCGAATGTGGCGGAGTAGACGACCAGAGCGCCGGTCATTTTGCCGGAGATACTAGATTAGAGAAGGAGATGTTAGTGAGGAGGGTCTAGTTGGTAGTCTGTGTGTATGTATAATTTGGCTATTTTTGGAACAGGGAGCATGCGGAAGGGAAGCGTAGGGATACATGACGGATATGTTCGGATGTAGATGAACACAGGATCCAAGGTGAGGAATGGATAAAGAAAGAGAAGAAAGGGAAAGGAAAAAACATACATGTCAGGATCCTTCTGCGTATCCATCACCGCCGCGACGGGGATACCGAAGTTGGAGACGGGACCCCAGAAATCTATTCCATAACGACGGCCAACATTAGCATATAACACCATCCAACCATTCATTCATTCATTCTCCACGCATGATTCCACTCTTCCTCTCTTCCCATCTCTTTTCAATTCAGGCACTCAAACTCTTATCCATCCAACAATCCCATCCAGATCGCATGTCCGATATCGCCCAGGTTCGCGGGGGGGAAGAAAGACGGAATGCAACTGGGAAATGACTAAGTCACGTACGTGTGGAGCAGACATAGTCGAGGACTTTGTTCGAGCGAATCTTCGCATTGATCGCCTTGATCGCGGCTGCCATGGTGAAGGGGGGGATGAGGGGAGAGGGAATGAGAGAGATTGGAGAAGATGTTGGTTGAAGACGGCGTTTAAACTGGGAAGTTGTCGCAGTAAGTAAGTAGATATCCGCGGAGCAGCTCCCCGTCGGCTGGCGGTTCTTTCGTCTCTCAATCCTGCCCGAGGTTGGTCACCGGTTACCTCGATTGGGGTTGGCCGGCGGACTTAACCGGGGAAAAGGTCACGTGGGGCATGCTTCGCTCCAGTGAGGATGGACCGATTCGTTATATTATTATTATATCGATATGAGAGATATAGTGGTCATTATTTAATAGTAACATCTAGGTGGTCAATTGATAATTAAAGTGATGTAATCTATAGGCATGGGAGAGAGACAGAGTAGGTATCATGCTTCAATTCATTCGACAAGCTAACATAACATATCTGGGAGAATTCTTTTGACACGCTTCTAGCATTACTTTTGAGGCCCTGACTATGCAAATATGGCGTTATGCTGCTGCTCGAGCACTCCCTAACCTCCATCCGCACGCGCCGTAACGCCTCGCCTGGTAGTTCCGGTAAGTCTACCTTTTTATGGCTGTAAATAGGGTTGGTCCAGTCAAATCGTCCCGCCCTTCGGTCACGGTCTGCAAGTTTGATACATAATGCGACATCCGATAACAAATCCATCTCAACGGCCACCAAAGCCAGGGGGAGGGTAACCGCGTCCCTGGCCCGGAGGCTGGAAGCCCGGTGGGGGTTGAAATCCGGCAGCTGAATTGACCATCAGTATAGGTACATTGCGATGCGAATATCGAGGGTACTTACGAGGTCCTCCCGGTGCGCCGGGGGGAGCAAATCCAGGTGGAGGAGCAAATCCCGCTAAATCTAGTCAGCAAATATCCTTAAATCCAGCATTTGGAATAAAATAAAAAGACGTACGTGGTCCTCCGGGGGCTCCTCCGCGGCCGGCGAATCCCGGTGGTCCTCCGGGGAAACCACCTCCAGGGAATCCTCCAAATCCACCGGGGGGTGGTGGTCCTCCCACACCAGCAGCTGGTCCTCCAAGTCCAACAGGTAGACCTCGTCCCGCGGGTCTGCTAATTCCAGGTCCGGCAGCGAGAGTGGCAGCGGCGGCAGCAGTACCACCGGGGATACTGGTGCCCAGTCGAGCAGAGGGGTCGGCGGGCGGTGGTCCATCAACGGAGCAAGAGACGACATGAGTGCCACGAACGATCGTTAAACCCAGGGTTCTCTTTTCCTCCGATTCGACGAGCGGGGTGTTGGAAGGGCCCGGGGCAGGCTTCGATCTCCGCTTGACACGGCGGAACTCTTCTGTGTCTGCGAGGACGAGGTTCATGTGCTATTAACACATCAGTAACAGTAGTTTTAGAGCAGAAAAAGAGGATAGACGGACCTTGTCGAACGCGAGCATCTGTCCGGTCATCTGTCGGCCATCGATCAGGGTCACCCTCATCCGGTAGTTGATCTGGTCTCTCAGTTAGTCCGCGTAAAATGTTTCGCGCAATGCGACTGTCATTCTAGACTCGATCAAAGGAGGAACCTACGAGGTTTTGCTAGACACCGTTCGTCAGCTGGAGCTGTCAACAAAGCTCTGCATCGCGTTGAAGGGGAAGAACTTACCATCTTGCCCTGTTTGTTGGTGGCCGCCATGGCTGGCTCTGGTGCGCACGAATGCGACTCGAACCCAGGATCCAAAGAATGAATTCCGACACAAGGAATACGAGACTCCTTGTCGTGCAATGTGGTACCGTCCACCTGAGAAGGTCCAGCAGTTGAGGTTGGAGCTTCGCCAAGGTCGGAGGCTCTTCTAGCGCCAACCGAAGCGCCAAGACGCTAAGGGCTTTTCGCTTCGACTCCACAGCACACACCACTTTCGCACACTTCGAAAGAGAAGTTGTTGAATCTTCGAACCATCCAACCAGTCGACCAGTGCACACCCAACCAGTCGCCATGGTATGTCGAGATCTCGTCCCTTGAAACCCCATCAATCGTCTCCAGCATCCTCGAGAGAATAAACATATCTAACCATCATGTCTCTGCAGTCGGAAGGAAAGGACAAGAGCGCGAACCCCATGCGCGAGCTGCGCATCCAGAAGCTCGTGCTCAACATCTCCGTCGGCGAATCTGGTGATAGACTCACCCGTGCTGCCAAGGTGCTCGAGCAGCTGAGCGGTCAGACTCCTGTCTACAGTATGGATACCGAATTCCAATGATCGAGAGGATCAATTTTGAGGAGAATCGATGGCTGATGGTTTTTTTCCCCGATCGCAGGCAAGGCCCGTTACACCGTCCGTACCTTCGGTATCCGTCGTAACGAGAAGATTGCCGTCCACGTCACCGTCCGTGGCCCCAAGGCTGAGGAGATCCTCGAGCGTGGTCTCAAGGTCAAGGAATACGAGCTGAGGAAGCGCAACTTCTCCGAGACCGGCAACTTCGGTTTCGGTATCAGCGAGCACATCGATCTGGGCATCAAGTACGACCCCGGTATCGGTATCTACGGCATGGACTTCTACTGCTGCATGTGAGTTTCCACGGGAGACAAACACTATAGTAACCAAGAGAAGGAAAGGAAGGTCAAACTGACAGGAAACATAGGACCCGTCCAGGTGAGCGTATCGCCAAGCGCCGCCGCGCCAAGTCCAAGATTGGCACCAACCACAAGATCACCCAGGCCGAGACCGTCAAATGGTTCAAGAACCGCTTCGAGGGTATTGTCCGATAAATGTCCTGCTGAGTGTTCTTCATTGTTATTCCTTATGTGGGGGAAAAAAGGAATTGGGCCGTTCTCACGAAAAAAAATCCGCAGACGACAAAACACCGTCCGCTTTTTTCTGAATGTTTCTATCACGACATGAGGATAGGCGTGTTAGAGATATTTCAACCAACAAACAAATTTCTTTGAAAACACAAAAACCATGCATCCAGACTTTTCACAATGAAGGCTTTCACAAAGGGTGATTGTTTCCGCTTAACCATTGTTGAAAAGCAATCCAAAACCTGCACTCACTTATCTCCCTCGGAGTGTGTCTGCAGCGTTTCCAGACCATGGATAGGGCTCATGTCCTTGAACTGGTTCAATGGATGCACCTCCCCTCCTCGTCCTCCCTGCGGACTGGAGGCGGATCTGGGGCCCCTCTCATTTCCCTTTCCAATACCCTAAAGTAAGCCATGCTTATCATTCCTCCCTCAAAAGATGACAAGCGAAAAAGAAGGTGGGTGCCTGTAGAAACCGGACCATGACATCAAAATGAACCGTTATGCTCGTAGCTCCATCACGATTTCATGCAATCCGTAAGCCCAACTCCAAGGAACACTCGTAGAATGTTGAGGACCAACATCATCGTCCGCTAAGCCATTGGATCTTACAATAGCGTATAAGCTACGAGGACATGATTATACTAACGGAGCATACTAGAACCTCAACGCGGAGACTTGGCCTCTCGGTAATTTACCCACTTGGTCTTGGGATATTGAATGTCGTTAGGGAGCACTGCTTTACTTGCGCAGTACATATACAGTATTGCGACTGATGCTGGCGTTGAACTATATAGTCCAACTCTCTCCAGCTACTACCGTTCTAAATATCCATTTCCGCACATCGCAGATGATTATCAATTCTATCAGTGGTTCAAAACGAATGAAAACGACAGCAAACGCCGTTGTCTATGCTTGAAGCGGCGGGTATCTATTAATTAAAGTATACAAGACGGTACTATTATGTCCGTCTCACAAAACTTTTCGAATGTCAAGTGACTCCATCATATCCAAAGCAATCCATCCTTCTGTCGTGCTCAAGATATATTGTCTTCCTTGTCACGTTTTGTATTCATCCATCATCGGTGCCACAATGCCGTGACAGCGTTCAGTCTTCAGGCTCAGCTTTCAGCCCGCCAAGTAGTTTGGAAGGGCTGGGAAGGTCTGGAAGATTGGAACAAGACGTGAAAGGAGTGCCACTCCTGCTGTTCTTCGGTCCATCTTCGTCCTCGGCGAGTGGCTCCGCACGTCCTTGTTCATTCGACCTTTCTGAATCGTTGAGATTCTCAGCCTGTCCTGAACTTTGTATGGTCTCTACCTTAACCGGCTCTCGTTCACCCGATGTCCCAGAGGAATCGATATCCCCAGTCCGCTCGGAACCTTGTTTCGTCTCTGGTCTTGCCGATTCTCCTTCGTCTTTCTCTGGTTCTAGACTGACAAGTTGCTTAAAGTTATTTTCACATCCGCTGATAGTTCCAAATACTTCATAGCGTGCAGAACGTTGGTCCTCTGACAAGGGTAGATCCTTCGTTGAATGACTACCGATTAGGGCAGAACTGTAGTCGCGTCTCACAGAAAGGATGACCTCGTCGATCTTTGCGAGCATGTCTCTCTCGACAGACTTTACCAGGTCTTCAAGGGCTTGTTTGACCTTGTTCGTGCTGGCGTTGAACATGGTCAAGCGGGCGATATCGATGTGAGATGTCATGTGGCTTTTCATTCTCATGAAACTTCCTGACCCTAATACGACATGAGCGATGGATGCGGAAGATACTAAGTCAAGCCATACATACCTCTTTCTTCGGTACAGATCCGGTATGCGGGTTCGACTGCGTCGGCAATGACTGGCTGGAACATGCGGTTGATCTCTTTGGCTTCCGCCATGACTGCACTGGATTTTGTGAGGCAAAGATCCTTGAGGACTTCCCGATAGTTGTACAACTGGTGAGCCAGCATCTGAAGGCCTGCTAGTGCTCCTCCACCACTGCGCCGAGCTCCTACCTCGACCTCACCGTGGAACGATTTCATGCAGCATGCCGCTTTGGAATGAGATTTGTTCAGAATGGTAAGCACGCGCCGGGAGAATGTCCTTTCCCATCCCGAGGAGATAGCTTTAATGACGGGTGCAATCAGTTCTGCGTTCCAGTCGTGAGGTCCCTGAGCGTTTGTATAGACTCCATTACGCCGGCATATAGCCTTGTACGTAGCCCAGAAGTATCCCCCAGCGGCTCGGTTGTCACGGTTAACCGGCAATCCCCACCGATAAGCAGTCTTGTTTGCTTCATTCGTCGCCGCGGAGACGGCATCACCTGCGTAGACGGTCAGAACTTATCGGGATGCGGTCAGATAAGTCACCTACTGAAGGCGTCAAATATGTTGTCCTCGAAGTTAGTTCGCAGTTCCTGGCAGACATTCCGGACGTGCTTCTTGAGCTCCTGCAGTTCATTCATTAGTAAAAAACGAACAAGTTGCATAATATAGAAGTCCTAGATGAACAGCCAGGGAGATGGAAAACGAGCCATACAGTGGATGAAGACTGTTCGGACTTACGGAGTCAAGTCTTTGGAATTTGTTTCGTAGGATTTCTGCTTCGCGCTCTTTCTGGCGCTGGCTGAGGTGACCGCCGTCACTGTCAGGACATGACCACAATCGAAGCGAGTTCAAAAGTTGACTGAGACTGTTCAAGAAGCGCCGACAAGTGGCGATTCGAGTAGCTTCTGTCAGCTTCTTGCAGTGGGCCTGGAGCTGAGGAACCTCAGTCTCCTGGATATTCTGGAATCCGGGAACAGTAGCTTCTTTCTTCAGACGACCTTGGAGCTTCTGATACGCCCGCGACGAGACACAAAATACCGGGAGAGACCGAGCAACCTCCTCGTAATCCCGGGCGTCAACATCGGGGTTGAAGTTCGCCGCATCCTGCTCCTCTGCAAGCTCCTGATCAAGCTCTTTGATACCAGCTGCAAAGTCTTGCTGGATTGCGGTTCGGGAATACTCGTTTCTGCCAGAAATAGCGATTGCACTCATTTCTGCCTGGATCTTTGCCTCTGCGGCATCGATCTGTGATATCTGTTTTCGGAGCTCTTTGATTTGTCCGTCAATTTCTTGCTTATGACGACGGGATTCCTTCTTCAAGGACTTGAGCTCCAATAGCTTCTCATCAACCTGTTCGCTCGTGAGAGGCTCACCTCGAGTCTGCGAGTCCTCTTCCTCATCGGATCCACTGCCAGCAGTCTCTTCTTCGTCATCCTCGACGAAATCACTATCTCCGTCAGAACCTGTGGCACGAGTTTTCTTTTTTGCTGCCGACGGTTCTGTACTGCCTCTTTTTCGTTTCTTCGAAGAAGAATTGCGGGGTGCATAAACTGTCTTGCCATCTTCGAGGTCCTCCTTGAAAGCTTCCCACACCTCGAGCTGTTCATCGACGTCGTCGGCAGTCGCAGTATACAACGCCTTGGTCTCTTTAAGTTCTTCCAACTTCTTCTTGAGGCGACGCTTCTGGTCGGCATGCTCATCAGACTTGGCCCATAGAGAACTCATCTCTTCCTCAAGACCCAGTGATTCCTGGCATTCCATGATACTGATATCATCTGTCTTACTGCAGATAAACGTGACCGTGTTGAATGCACCGTCCATCTTGAGTTGTCGTTTGAAGGTCTCGCCAAGTAGTGACTTTGCGGCTTTGTCGTCGACTGCACGATTGATAGGAGCCACGATCCACAGGCCCGTGCATTGTTTCATGTAGCCTTCAGCAACAGCAGAGCGGGCAGCATTCGAATCGTGAACACCGGGGAGATCCACAATAACGGCCCCCGTTGACAGAGCGGCGGCCTTGACATACAAACGAACAACTTTAATCAGTGGCCAGAACTCCATCTCCCTAGGAGGATTCTTCTCCTTATTCTTCTCAGAGGATGTCTTCTCCTTGCTGTCAACATAAAACTGAAGCCTTTTATAGAAATGTAAGGAATCTGATTCGATAAAGTCTCTCTTTCCGCCGAGGACATTGTGAACATTGGCGTGTCGCATAAGCTCCTCTACCGAACTCTCCTGTAGCATCTCCCTTGTGTATTTTGGATAGACTGCCTTGATCTTTGCGTAAGCCACGCCGGCTTCGGTGTCTTCGTTGGTCGCCTCGCGAGAGATGTTTCCGCTTCCATCAAATAGATCTTGGAAGAGGATCTTGAGCTCCTTCTCCCAATCTGCTTGCGTGATGAATTCGATTTCTGCTTTGTACGGATCATCCGTATGGTTGTAGGAGATTTCCGTAACCACAGCTGTACAAGCACGCATGCAATTTGTGGGTACCAATCTTTCCTCGTCGAGCATAGCATTGATGACTGACGACTTCCCCGCACCAGTATTTCCGACGACACCGACAATAGTCTTTGCAAGAGTAGCCTGCTTCTGAACATTTTCGATAGATTGCAACCACTGAAATGCATCCTCGGATTTCGCTTGGATCAGCGGCTTCTTCAATTCTTCAAGCAACTGAACGCCCTTTTCTGCTGCTGCTTCAAGAAGCTCTGGAGTACTGTTCTCGAATAGTTTCTGTAAACAGAGCGGTGGTGGACCCTGTGCCTCGGGGATACTCGGAGTCTCGGAAACAGCTGGTGTTCCAGGACTACTCGACGGTCCAGGAATACTAGGTGATCCAGGAATACCCTTGCTGGCCACGACTGGAGAACTTGACACCTGGGAATGTCGGGTCTGCATCGGGCCCAAGGTTTTGTTTAGGAAGGACTCGCAGTTGTCCAATACACCAAGTTTGAATTCCAATGATTCACGCTTATACGCATCACGACCTGCTGGAGTTAGCTTACTCCACTTCCGAAGCATCTCGATGAAAGCATTTTCTGAGTCGGCTGTCAGCGAAGTACGTCTCCAGAAGAGAAATGAAAGGAATGAGATAAAAAGCTCACCATGACCCAGCTGTCTGGTTAGAATATCATAGACCGATTTCAGGCGAAAAAGAAAACGATAAAAACCAGCACTCTCCGAGGAAAACAGGACCACGTCATTGTCTGTATGGCTGTTGTGTGCGATGAAAGTCCTAGCTCTTTGCGCGTACAATTCTTTTGCATGATGTGGCATGTTGACCCATTCACCTGCGAAGCGTGCCAGATGTTCTGTACACAGAGATAAGCATTCTACATAACTTACCAAGGGAATAACAGGCTTGTTTACCGTAATTACCAGTTGCGCGTGGGGTTTTTTCGTTATAGAAGCCTGCAAGTCTCTCGTGCATGAAATCTCGAAAAGCGCATTCCATTCTGCTAAACTCGGCGGTCTTTATCGTTCCAGAATTCGGCGATACTACTTTTTGATCGGGAGGAACTGGATGGGGAGGAGTCGCTGAGAAGCTGTCAGATGAATAACGATATAGCCATGCAGGATCCGATAGCCGTGGAGTACGCGGTTGAAATGGAGAGCCCGATTGCAACCGAAATTTGTATTCTCCCGGTCTGTCAAAAGGCTCCTGCTTGGTGGGAGTCTTTTTCTTGACCGCGCCATTGAGTGGACCTTGGTTAGATAGCGGCTGGAGAGGTTCTCGCCGAGATGTCTCTGAACGAGAGGCGGAGTCTTGATTTGACGGCCTAACGACTTCCAACGCAATAAGCTTATCGTCAAAGTGATCCAAGTCCGCCATAGTTCTGAACCCAGGGCAGATATGGCCCGCGCATCGAAAATGTATCTCTCCTGAATCAAGATAACGGGCGAGGAATTGGATTTTGATCTTGTCAATCGTAGTACGCTGCCACGTAGGAAAAAAAAGGTCAGTTATCTATGAAAGCGGAAGTGCCACGTCTTGAATACTTGCCCCATTGCATTTCACCCATAGAATGTTGTAGGGTTCATCAGTCGGAGATGCGGGTTCCTTGTTGTCATGTATGACGGCAACCCAAAAGTTGGTTGCAGCTTTCCCCAGCTCTTCTGGCGGTATTGCACTTTTCAGCGACTCGTGGAAAGAGCTACTCAATTTAGTACGGATTCTAGAAAGACGAAGTCACGACGGTGACACTGACTGACTGGAGAAGTCCATGGTGGAATGTGTCTGGCCTGAGGCCAAGACTCGGGATGGCAGCCTCGCAGTAGCAATGATATAAGAAATGAAACGTATCAAAGTGTCATAGGACTAAATCGGATATCGTCTAGTATCTGTACATCAAGAATTCAATTGACTGGTTGAGAAGTGCTGAGTTGAAAATACTCGGTGTTTCGCTGTTTGTCCTCGATACGCGACACGCGACTTCCTACGCGTCTGTCGCGGTCACCCGAGTTCGCAACAAACAGAGATAGATATGGCACTACTCAAAAATTAGAATGAAATCTTAACAAGTTAATCCCTGCTTGTAAGGACCTAATGTCTTCCTATATTGTTTAGCGTCTTGTTGATCCATATATGTGATGTGTTCCACATGCCACAACGTTCTCCTTGAGTTCTATAGATTGCCCTTTCCAAAGAACAGCCGCACGCCATAAGGTAGAACACGCTCTGTCTAGAAGTATAGAGACGATCAACCACTGTTTGAGAGCTTATTTGTATCATTGGAGTTTCAGCGGTTTCCATGGAAAACAACGGGAGGTTGAAGTGTTTTGGACCATGGTTAGGTGGTCCCCTAGTGGTAGGGATTTGAAGTAGGTGGATATCCAGCTCCGGAAGCATGCAGAGGATACACAGCCCATTCAAGGTGAATGGACAACCTGATAGCTAGATATCTTAATAGGTGAGCACAGATTGGCCTAATGAGAGACATTTTACGTGGTAAATAAACCACCAATTGCTTGTCTCCGATTTGATCTTTGCAGCTACTGGAAGGACGGTCCCAAAATTTTAAAATAGAAATTGGCGATTTCAGTGATACTTGTAATACTCAATAATCACAAATGACTCCTGCTCCTTGATATCCACGCGTGATTCAATGGTACCAATCTCGCAGCTAATCCGATCTCCATTAGCCATAAATGGCATCCATATGACATAACATAGACTCGTTACAATTGATGTGCTCTTTCCTCTCTTGCTCTCACTGTCACGCAATCAATGTCCCCGAGTGTATTCATCCCACCACTTCGAGAGGACTCCACCCTGTGGCATCTGCTCATGGTAACTCTGTCTCCTGGCCGCAAAAGTTGGATCTGGAGAGGTCCGTTTCTGAGCCGTCAGGTTGGCAAAGAGGCCCGGGGTACTGCTCTTGCGGCGGGTCGGGGATGCGGAACTGTCAGAACCCTGGACACCGCGATGTGAACATGCAGGATTCAATGGTACAATACAATTGGCAAGGAAAGACTACATGATCACTTACCCGTCGTTCCTCTGTTCCCTCAGCAGGGGGGTCTAGTTTCCAGGGTGCCGTTGTGGCAGGTCCCTTAACGCCGCCTACGAGCCAGACATTTTCATGCAAATGGCGGTCACCAGGAGAGCCATTCCAGTTCCTGTTAGGGGGAGAAGAAGCACTTGGGGTGGTATCCGAGGTTGAGTTTGCGTCGGTCATGATGTTTGTTCCACGATTGATGTGTCCTCGGTCTTTTGAATCTTGAAGATATCTCTTGGGTGATAAATGCTTACTGTCGTCTCTAGACACCGGTCAGCACTGCATTTTGAGGTGTGCTAAGACGTCACAGAGGTGGTGTCTCTGAGGGAAAAGGCAACAGCCGCTCTGGTAATACCAAAGCAACAAGCAGACGGGACAAAACCAATGCAGTGAGTTCTACCACGGAGAATAGTTGGAGAGACAAGGATCAACAGGAGGTATGTAAGTTTCTCCTAAAAAGGGAGACATATCATTCTATCCTTGATATGGAAAAACATAATGACATAAAATCGCAGAGACAATAGGATAGAAGACAGGATTAAATCATTGAATCTCAGACTGCTGAGAATATACGACAACTTCACATGAAATAGAAACTTTCTTCTTACCTTGCAAAGATTGATGCGCTCAGTGGGGTAGTATTCAGATGCTCTTGCAACGATTACGAAACTCAAGCAGAGAGCGCGGACGGGACCTATATATGATCAGGAAGACGGCCATCTTTCCGGCTAATATCATCCTCCCAAGCACATCCACCACTCAGTACCCCGCAAGGTCTGGACAGAAGACAGTGGTCCGATCATGGGCTGAGCCATCCGGACAATGCTCCCAGCCTGGTCTCTCAATCCTCGTTTCACATCCCTAGTAGATCGGTCGGACTGTTCCCGACCAAACACACCGAGATTACAAATGCAACTGGTGACCTTTCCCATCCGGAGATGACGACAAGGGTTGGATGAATAGCTCTGGCGATTGACCATGGATGTTGTTGTCATTCAAGTCGCATTGACTGCGTCACCGAAGCCGATTGGAGCGTATGAGCGCGTGTTCATATACCCGAGATGGCGCTGTATGACCATTGCATGTTGAAACTGGCCCCTGCTGTGATTGAACAGCAACTTGGTAGAGTAAGCTGCTGTATAAGTGAGCTGTTGGTGTCATTGACATCTAGAGTGCCACCAAAATGCGGGGTACGTTAGTCGACCAACGGATGGATTCCGCGACGCCCCATCATCGTCTAGAGCAAGTCGACAGTGACGATCAACCACGGTTCCCACCACTGGAAAGCCGTCTCAAACGAAGCGGACGATGGTCACTGGAGACTTGGAACCCGCTAACTGGTAAGCCAAAGTATAGTGCCACCGTCGTGCTGTCGATCTGATATCGAGCTATCACCTACCAGTGAGATTCGATGGTTTTCGATTCCGTTTTCAGACCCTCGCCATTGAATGTTGCCCTTGACGAAGGGACACTACGAAGCAAGTTGAGTCTCTGGAAATGAATTTACCCAGCTTTGCACTGCCGACAATATCCGCTCACGCACATCCACGCACGCTAGAATTGGCATCGCTCGCAAATCAGGTCATGAGGACCAGATATAACGAACAACTGGAATTTTCTACGTGTTAGACAGCCTGCGAGCTACCGTCGAACAAACTATTAGGTCTCTACAGAATGGACCACTGTCAGGCGTGGTAAGTTGCTACACCAATGACAATACTTCGAGGATCAACCCGGAATCGACCAGTATTACCTATACACCTACTATCAATTTCCCTGCTGTTCAACCTGTAAGACAGCATAGCAGACGTACTATTTCTGGGAGCCACCGAGATCTCTTTAATCTTCGTACGTTCCATGCGAAATGGTAGTCGTCCCGGGACTCGGAAGTTCAATAATACTTCAGTCATTTTCTTCAGACTCCGGCTCCCTGAATCGCTGACATTTGAAATAACATGACAAAATGAGTATTAGCTCCATAAGCTGTACTTGTTAAGCTTGTTAAGCATATTAACACATTTCAGCTATCCTTAACTGAGAGACAGAAAGACGTGCCGCCTATACCCTAAATCTATCCGCCACTGGCATACGACCCATCGAAATCTCCACTTCGCCCAAGCTAAACATATGGGCATTTCATCAATTTCATCCTAGAAACGCACAAGCATCTTACTAGACCTCTGCCTCTTAATGTGCCGCATATCAGATACCCCACAATGACGTTCCAGAACTATAGCCATCTCACCTGTAATCAAGTCACAGAAGTTTCTTTCGGCGACGCTCAAATGAACAGAACGGCTTGTCACGCCATATCACTTATTGACCACGATACTAACAATGGTTATTAATATCCTGTGGCGACAGTCCTAAAAATATCTAGCTAAATAAATAATAAATAGATAAATAGAACTTCCCATGCTAAACAGATGAAGAAGAACACAGAACCCTATCCCAGACATCACCCCAACCACCAGGACCATACTATCGACCAAGGAAACAAACTCCCAACTCTTCAAAATGCCCACCAACCGCTCATCAACCTACAACAGCAACCGCGCAAAAGACGACAGTTTCCTCTCCCAATACAACACCCACACTCTTTCCATGGCCCGAGATACCGAGATCACTCATCCCAGTACTTCCGATACGGATGATCAATTCGGTATGTACCGCTCTACTTCACCTAACTTACCCTCCTATACCCAAGTCCTCTATTCTCTCTCAACCAGAATCAGGACAGCATAAGCTGACGGAAGCATGCAACACAGATAACGAAACAGCGAGACAATTACGCAAATTGCGAAGTAGTCATGGTACGAGTACGAGTATGAGGTATGAGGAGCCCAAGGCTGGTCAGGGTCAGGGTCAGGGTCAGAAGGGGATGAGGAAGGAGTATAGGGGGAGGGTTTATCAGTAGGGTATATTTGTTTTTTTCTCCTTTCCTTTTTTAAGTGTTCTCTTGATGGGGTGTTGCTTGATGGTTGTCATTGGGATTGAGAACGCTCGCTGGGCTAGTTATGATGTATAAATAACTACTCTGAGTTGTTTGACATTAGGTGGTCAGGGTGGAGCGCGAAGTATTTTGATTCTCTGTTTGTATGCTAGACCTGCCATGATCTTCTCTTTGTGTCTATATAAGGATGAGGGTTTTCATATCGTGCTTTAGATATCAGTCTAGACCATTCAGAGATATACTCCACCACTTCTACTTCCAGGGCTGACATTTACAACTTCCCTGCTGTACCCTTTGTAGCACCGATCCCCTTCAACTCCTCCCAGACTCTCACTCCTTCATCCCACCTCTCATCCATCCAGATATCAATCTCTCCATCAGCTTTCAACCTCCTCACCTCCTTAACCCTCCCAGGAACTGCCCCCCAACCAACATCGTCCTCTTTGCCCTGAACGAACTTCACAAATGGCTCAAAGACTCCCTTTTTCACAATCTCCTTTTCTTTCTCTAACAACCGCATGCCGTTCCCCCAGAGCCAGATCCACTGGTCCGTAGCATGCGTGACTCCCCATTCTGGCGGGAAGATGCGATCTACACATTTCAGACGGAATTCCATACGGTAGCGATAGATCAGATGGCCTGCTCCCGCGCGAGCGAGGGCATTGATGAGACCACGCTCCATCATGTGGATCTGCATGTCGGCGTAGATGCGGCCGAAGGCATCGGAGTTCCAGTTTTTGCAGTCCGGTGGGAGCTTTCCGTCCGGATAGTAGAGATGCACTAATAGATCGACAGCGCGCGGGGGGTAGTAGTCTGCCTTGAGACGATGGGCGAGGGAGGCAAGAGTGTTGCTCTCGGGAGGTCTGTGGGTAGCGTAGAAGACGTGCTCGTCGGAACATTCGCCGATCATGAGGCGGATGTTGCGGGCGAGGAGTTTCCTGCCGAAGGTACCATTGTCGATATCCGGGAAGAGGGATGAGGGAATGAATGTAGAATCGGTGTACGGACGGAATTCATGGTGGCTTTTGACCTTGTCGAGGCCGTCGATGATAGTGTCGACTGGGAGCGAGCGGAGGGTAACCAATTTCTCGGACGGGGACAGAGAGAGAGGGACATTGAGGACGGAGAGAAGTTCTTCGAATTGGTCCTGGGCGAAAAGACGGGACTTGGGCTGTAGAGCCGGCCCATTCGACCACATGATGGCTCTTTTGACGATAGCCTTGTCGTCGGGCTGGTAAAGATCATAGGTGAGCTGATAGAAGACGGAATACGAGCCTGCATGGTGTCAACATGATCAATCTTGAAATCAAACCTATAGCGAAATCTATCTGTAGTCCACTCACCAGCAGAGTATCCCGCAATAGTAACATTATCCGGATTCCCTCCGAACAAACGAATGTTCTCCTTCGTCCACTCGAGCGCCATGCGCTGATCCCAGAAGCCCTGGTTTCCACAGGGCTCACCGACCGTTTCCGCCTCGCGCTCGAGTTCCATCGAGGACAGAAAACCAAGCACGCTCACGCGATAAGCCGGCATGACGATGACACATTTGAAGTCCGTCTCGTTAATAAGCGCAGCGGCGGAGAAGGTATTTGGATTTCCGAATTGAAGAAAGCCGCCATCTGAATAACATCAATCATGAGCTGCGTCCTGGCAAGAAATAATGAAATAGCGGGAATCGATGAAGTACGTACGAATGAAGAAAAATACCGGCCATCCTATAACGAGAATAATTAGCATCGCGTCCCTCAAAGAATACCAAAAACCACAACCCCATATGAATTAAACCAAGAGACAAAAGAAAAAGGCAAGAATACATACCACCTTCCGGCCTCTCCTCCTCATCCAGGGGAGTCCACACATTCAACTGGAAACAATCCTCTCCCGCATCATCCACTTTCTTATCCATGCTCATCTTCCTCATCTTCTTTTTCAATGCCTGACTCCTCCCCGGCTGCGGACACTCTCCCGTCTTCCCCGTACAATCTCCCGGATTCTCTTTGGTCCCGTACACATAATCAGACGTTATAGGGCGCGCTACCCTCCATCGCTTTTCTGGCGGCAAGGCATAGCGCAAGTTGCCGTAGTAATGGCAGAGAGGAATTGGTGAAGATTGAGACTGCGATTGAGCATTAGAGGAAGAAGAGGAGGAGGATAAAGGCTCGCGCGAATAAAACGTAAGACCACGAACGAACCCTCGACTCGTGAGGTCCTTGACGTATGGCGCGGAGATGAGGTCGAGATCCATTCTTATCAGCCTTCTCCTTGCTCCTCTTCAAAATGAATTATCCACTGTTTATCTAAGGCAAAAAGTCAATTATACCCGGGCAGATATCAATTCCACCCTCAATCCTAAGATATATCAATACGAAGTTGGGAGAGAGTCGAGTGCTTTCCCCGCATTTTTAACATGTTATCGTCGGGAGGTCCGTCAGGGACGGGACCCTAACGGGACGCGCTGGGGAATTTTTTGGCTTCGGATCGTTGCCGAGGTTTATCCCTTTTTAGTAGGTACAGTGCTTTATCGACGATCCGTCGGAGTTAGCCTAGATTATTATCTGGTGGGGTATGGAAATATGCGATTATGTAGTCGTTGATTTTTAAGATTGGAATACGCTTACAGTCTTGTCTTAGGAAATTATTTTTTATGTCAAGTACAGTATCTACTGTACGCTCTCACTACATCAACGGAGTCGCGTGCAGAAGACCATACTATATAATTCGCTGGCGATGTATATAAATATTCCTATCTCAGATCAACTGATAGATGACTACCCTGATCTAATGGCTCGTAGTCTAACCGGGATAACGGATCGTCCCGGTCATTCTAAGATTGCAAACACAAGTGCGAAGCCACTGATAAAGAAATAATAATGACAAGATAATTTCCTATCTATACTTCTTATCTGATGAGACACCGTCGTTCCCAACAACCTCTTCTAGTCCAAAGTGTACCCACTTCACCGTATTTACAGGAACAGCAGCCAGCTAGCTAGCTGCATATGCTAACCATAAAAAGGATGGTAGAAATATATAATTCGTGATAATTTCCGTCGCTTTAGAATACATACAGTGCGCCATCCGCCCTCATGTAAGGGAGGCGAGAGAAAAAAAATCAGGGAAAACCAGAACAGCTGACCAACGGTCGCTTCTTCCAAACGACTACGGCGTCAAACACATCATTCATACTCATAGTATGTCTATCATATATAGAGTAGAGCACAATCGTGACAGGCTTTTCTATTCCTCTCCCGAATTATACTACTACAATTATGCCCGGACGATCTTGCAGACCAGGTCCTGGCTGTCGACAGAGTCGCCCTCCTTGACCTGGAGACCGGCGACCTTTCCACTGTGAGGTGCGGAGATGACCATTTCCTAGAAAGAGGTACGTCAGTCATATGGCTTCTGAACAGATTGAACATCGAAAAAAGGAGCTTACCATCTTCATGGCGCTGAGGACAGCAAGAGGGTCACCTTTCTTGACCTCGGATCCCTCGTGCACGCGGACCTCGACGACGACACCGCTCATCGGCGCACCAACTTGGCTGCTGTCGGTGGCATCGGCCTTAACACGAGCAGTGTTGTCGACAGAGGCCTTGTTGTCGTCGACGGTGACCTGGCGGACCTCACCGTTGACCTCGTAGAAGACCTCGCGCTGACCGGTCTGCTCGGAGAGCGGTCCAATGGCAAGCAGCTTCAGGATCAGCACCTTACCCTGCTCCAGCTCAACGTTGAACTCCTCGCCAATCTCGGGACGGGCCAGGAAGTACCGCGTGGGCAGGACGGACAGATCACCGTACTTCTGCACGAACTTGCGGTAGTCCTCGAAGACCTTGGGGTACATGGCGTAACTGGCCACATCGCACT
This sequence comes from Paecilomyces niveus, assembly GCA_003116535.1. NCBI lineage: Eukaryota > Fungi > Ascomycota > Eurotiomycetes > Eurotiales > Thermoascaceae > Paecilomyces > Paecilomyces niveus. Next base: position 48,093 of record QEIL01000128.1, read on the forward strand.
CCGTAGCGGTTCCAAACTTCTCCTTGAGGTCGGCCTTGATCTTGGGAAGGTCCAACGGCTCCAGGAAGAGACCAGGGCGCTTGTCGAGCTTGCGACGGTCACGCAGCGCCCTGGAGCGCAGAGGCTCGGGGAATCCACCATATGGCTGACCCATGAGACCCTCAAAGAACTCGAGGACGGAGGCCGGGAAGTCGAGTTCGCCGGCGCGAGCGATGACATCGTCGGCGGTCAGCTTGTTGGACACCATAAACTGGGCGAGATCACCGACCACCTTGGAGGTGGGAGTGACCTTGACAATATCGCCCAGCAGGTCGTTGGCAGCCTCATAGGCCTTCTTGGTCTCAGCCCACTGCTCACCTAGACCAAGCTGGCTGGCTTGGAAGATGAGGTTGGTCAGCTGACCACCGGGAATTTCGTGCTCATAGACCTCTTTCAAGTTAACAAGTTAGCACATATTGCGGTATCAGTTCGAAAGCAAACAAGTAACACGAATGAATATATTCCAAAAAGTCGAGAAGTCCTGAGGTTATTCCAGCTCGGTGGAAATCGACGACGTCGATTCCGACACCTTCCTGGAGGAGCTTAAGACGAGCTGTTGCAATTTTTTCGTGGTGTAGGAAACAAGACAGCAAAGTCCCGGTTCTTCAAGGCAGGTCTGGTCACAAAGAGCACAGTCCAGCAAAGCCAGATTACCCAAGGAACCACAATGTCGGTGGTCGTGGGTGCCATCTTATACGCAAGCGATCCCAATGAACGTCGAGCTTTCGAGTGGGCAATTGCGTGTTGAGACAGCTACCCAGGAGGAGTCGGGTTCCAAAAGGAAGAGAAGGCATCCCGACCAACAGAAGATCTGGCCGAAGTCTAAAGGGAAGGGGCAAAGAGAAACGCAGAGGGAAGGAAGGAGATAAAGAAAGAAAGGACTAACCAGGGTCAGGGCCTGTCAGACCGGCCTCGAACGGCGAGTATAGCAGACGAAGCTGGGCCCAGTAGCTGTCGATGGCACGGATGTGGTGGATGTTGAGCTGGGGGTCGAGCTCGGAGCCCTCCAGGGACGCGAGGATAGCACCCAGACTGGGCTGGGAGGTCATTCCGGACAGGCTGTCGGTGGCCGCGTCGACAGCATCAGCACCCGCCTGAGCGCAAGCAACCATCGAAGCCACACCAGTACCAGCGGAGTCGTGGGTGTGAACGTGGATGGGCAGATCGGGGTAGCGCTTGCGGATCGAACCGACCAACAGGGTGGCCGCCTTGGGCTTGAGGACTCCAGCCATATCCTTAATACCCAGAACGTGGGTGCCGAGCTTGACGATCTTGTCGACTAAGTCGAGGTAGTAGTCCAGGTTGTACTTCTTCTTGGGGTTCAACATGTCTCCACTGTAACAGAGAGTCGCCTCGACCACACCGCCAGCGGCCTGCACGGCCTTGATGCCGACCTCAAGCTGGTTGACGTCGTTGAGGGCATCGAAGACACGGAAGATGTCAACACCATACTTCTTGGCTTGCTTGCAGAAGTGGTAGATGGCATTGTCTGGTAGGGAAGAGTAGGCAACACCGTTAGCGCCTCGAAGCAGCATCTGGAAGGGGACGTTGGGGACCAGCTTCCTGAGCTTGCGAAGACGGTCCCAGGGGTCTTCGTAGAGGAATCGCATGGCGACGTCGAAGGTAGCACCACCCCAGCACTCCAAGGCGAAGGCATTGGACAGCGCGTAACTGGTCTCCTTGGCGATGTTGACCAGATCGACCGTACGCACACGGGTCGCCAGCAGAGACTGGTGGGCGTCACGCCAGGTGGTGTCCATGATGAGACAGCCCTTGTTGGCACGCACTGCCTTGGCAAAGGCCTCGGGACCCTCACGATCGATGATTTGCTTCCAGCCAGTGGTGCAGGGCTTGCTCACATCGATCAAGTTGTCGGCATCGTCGTACAGCTTGGGGTGGATGACCTCACCCTTGAACTTGGGCTCGCCGATCTGACCCTTGATGCTGCTGCCGTTAACTGCCAAGTCACCCAGGTAGGCCAGCAGCTTCTGAGCACGGTTCTGACCACCAACCAAAGCAAACAGCTCAGGGGTGTCGTCAATGAAGGTGGTCCAGCAATCACCCTCGATGAAGGTCGGGTGGCTCAACAGAGATGCCAGGAAGGGAATGTTGGTCTTGACACCGCGGATACGGAATTCTACCAGCGCACGTAGCATCTTGCGGCGCGCAATCTCGTAGGTAGATCCAAGACAGGTACACTTAACCAGCATGGAGTCGTAGTGAGGGGTGATAACGGCGCCCGCGAAGCCGTTTCCACCGTCCAACCGAACACCATTACCACCAGCGGAGCGGTAGACTTCGATCTTGCCAGTGTCAGGGGAGAAGTTCTTGGCCGGATCCTCGGTGGTGATACGGCACTGAATGGCAAAGCCACGAGTAGAGATACGGTCCTGGGTCAGGCCCAGCTGCTCGAGCGTCGCACCCGCAGCAATCTGGATCTGGGCAGCCACAAGATCGATGCCGGTAATTTCTTCGGTGATAGTGTGCTCGACCTGAATACGGGGGTTGATCTCGATGAAGTAGTAGCGGTTCTGCTGGTCAACCAAGAACTCCGCGGTACCAGCGTTCCGGTACTTGACAGAGCGGGCCAGCTTGACGGCATCCGCCAGGATCTTGTCCCGGACATCGAGGGGCAGGTCCTTGGCCGGGGCCAGCTCGACGACCTTCTGGTGACGACGCTGGACGGAGCAGTCACGTTCGAACAGGTGGACGACGTTGCCGTGGCTGTCACCCAGCAGCTGGACCTCGATGTGCTTGGGCTTGTCGAGGAAGCGTTCGACGAAGACGGTACCATTACCAAAGGCGGATTTGGCCTCGGAAGTGGCACGCTCGAAGGCATCACGCAGCTCGGCCTGGTCGCGGACGACACGCATACCACGGCCACCACCACCAAAGGCAGCCTTGATGATGATGGGGAAGCCATAAGTGTCCGTGAAGGCCTTGACCTCTTCATACCGCTCCACGGGACCATCCGTTCCGGGCACAACGGGGACATTGCACTTGATAGCCAGCTGACGGGCCGACACCTTGTCTCCCAGGGCGTCAATAGTCTCGGGGGTCGGGCCCACGAAGACGATACCAGCCTTCTCGACATTGCGGGCGAACTCTGCATTCTCAGACAGGAATCCATAACCGGGGTGAATGAGCTGGACGCCGTGATCCAGGGCAATCTTGATAATCTCATCTCCAGCCAAGTAGGCGCCCACAGGAGTATATTGGCCACGCTTTCCGATCACGTAGGCCTCGTCCGCCTTCTGACGGTGCATGGACAGGCGGTCTTCGTACGAGTAGACGGCAACTGTCTGCAGGGACAGCTCGTGGGCCGTCCGGAAGATACGAATGGGGATCTCACCACGGTTGGCGACGAGGATCTTCTGGAACTGCATGATGGTGGAATTGGCGCGCAGACGCTTGTGAACGGAGTGCTCGACAGCGGTATGGCTGTGATCCTCGAATTCCGCATCGTCGATGGCCTGCTCGGGCTGGGGGTGGTGGGAGGCCATGATGGACAGGGTGGACGATCAACGCCCGACACTCAACTGCGTCTCAACAGTCAGTCGACGCGGAGAGAAAAGCAACAGAAAAACTGCCACAGTCGTCTGGGAATCAAGAGAAGAAGAAGAAAGGAACTACAGAAAGGAGGAATGACTCAACAGCGGAGAGGAATTCTTACAGCGGGAACGACCCGTCCGCGGAGACGGTTGCGGCGGGGCAGGATCCGGCTTTCGGAACCAACTGCACGCAGCAATGGTTTCCGTCCGCTGAAGTTAAAAGGAAAGGAAGTCAATTACAATGTGTCAGATCGTGCTAAGAGTGGAGAGGGGTGATTTTCTAGATGGATGTTGGGGGAGAAAGCCGGACGAAAGTCTGCCTGGGGCCTCTTCTTTTTTTGAGGTGGGGGAAGAGTTGCTCAAGGACGAAGGGAGCTGATATGACGACAAGCCTCGGCGGGGGACACAGACAGATAAAAAAAAATCAACCACCACGAGCTTACCTTGCTAGTCGGTAATTAAATCGTAACTCAATTACCAGCCAGGAACCCTCTTCTTCCAGGCCAAAAAGACCAAGACAAAACGACTCACCGGCAGACAGTCTGGGACACCGAAAAGAGCGAGAAGTCTCCGACCAGAGACCGACGAAACCGCACGTGTTTGGATGTAGAGGATTTCTGGCCTGAATGCCCGGCGATGGCGGCAATTGATCTATTCTTATTATCGATCTGATTATGCCAAAACCGCAATGCCTTCACCTCTTTTCTCGGGCCGGACAGCCGGATGCGGTGCCGACAGCAATCTTTTTGGGTGTGGAGATCAAACGCAGAACAACAGGAAAAATGAAGGAGAGATCCCCCCAAATCGGGTATATATTGATAAGCACTCGTCGATGATTGAAGGACCAGGAGGAACGACTGAATTAATATCCCACCAGAGACAACCACTCCCAACAATCAAATATATATACTTCCGATATCGTCACTTTTCTCTGTTCCTCATCTTTCCGTCCGATTTTCTTTTTTTCTCCGCATGACAATCCTTTGGTGTTCCCCTCATGCTGGTGGTTCCGACTTGGCCCGTCGCAAACCGAAAACATGGAGCTCCAGACTGGAGCAATACGGGGAGATATGACATTCTCTCCGCCAACCTCGGGTCCTCGGGATAATATCGAGAAGATCAGAGTGGATTTCGATGATAGGCCGCGTAAATTACTCCAATGACTCCGAAGAATAATACCTAGTAAACTAGCTGGTCGTTACAGATGCAAGTAGCCCACGTCCACACCCCCCCCTCCCTTCAACACCGCCAATTGGGGACATTGGGGGAAAGGGTGAAAAGGAAACAATCCCTGGACGGACTAGATGCATTTCTCGCCTCGGAGAAAGGGTCTGGGACTCCGGGGGCTGCCAGTTCCCCGCGGCCGATCGATTCCTCTATCCCGTCTATCGGTGAGGCTGGCCCCCTTGTAGATTTACGATGCATCCCTCCACCTTCTTATCCAAGAAGTAAGGCTGTAAGACTCGTAACGAGAGAGCCACAAACCACACATTCTCACCATAGTTCTTGGTAAGGAAATAGATTGACGCAGCGTGGGGACGGAGACAGAGATCCGCGGGGGACCGATACAACGATCAGTGGGACAGTTTATCAGCGAGACAAGGAACGGAGTGACTTGCCTAGCAAAAGGGAACACGCCCGTGGAACAGAGCCAAGGCGGTCGAGACAGGACGAAGAAAAAGAAAAGGCCATGATAAGACTGCGCTAGTAACCTTACTCTGACTCTTCAGATGTAAATATTCATAGAAGCGGTTTTCGGAAGAAAGAACCGAGATCGACCACGGCTATTTATCCCGAGTTTTATCGGAGGCGATGATAAGACGAAGTTAAAAGTTTATACTACACAAAGTGGCATCCCTCAGTTGGTAGTAGAGCGCATGACTAGTAATAATCATGAGGTTCAAATCTGCGTGGGATGCATTTTCTTTTTTTTTTTTTTGGCTCTCGTCTTGCCGTTATCACCCTCGACTTTCCCTCTCAACTCTTCCTTATCTCTCCTTTTTATGCGCCAAAATGTGCACATTTAATAGTGATCTTCGCCTGTTGTATGGTCTTACTGATCGTCGCACCGTACATCTTGGCTACGACATCATCTATCCCCCTGTGTTTTGGTCAGTCCTTGGCGTTGCAGCAAGGAGAGCGCCGTACAGGACACTGCGGTCAAAATAGACAACGGGCGGTACACAGTTTATATCTGCAGCTAGCTGCTATGCATCGCCACCAACTCTCTACTCAGGCTACTCTACACTCCCCTACAGAGTGAAACAAGATACTACCACCATGGATCAAAAGGAAGAGAAGATATCATTACCAGAATGCAGAAGCTGGCTGCTACAGGCAAATCATGGGAATAAAGAAATCACGAAGCATATCAAATACACCATCACAAAGAGAAGAAAACAACCGCAAAAGGGACACACAGGAAGACCCAGACGGTGGCCGGCCCCGCCACCATTGCCGCCAAGGCAGAAAAGCACCAACGCGGCGATCCTCCAGGTTACACATTAAGCCAGGCCACGAAACCCCGGTAAGTCCTCGAAGAGAGCCATCACCAGAATCCGTTCATCCCCACCGATCGTCCATATCTATTTTACATACATCGTCACAAGTACCCGTCTAGAATGCGCGGAACCCAGTCGCCTGCGGTGTGATGCCATTGGTCTGTCCAAATGGCACCGGGCTGGGCGCGGCAGCCGGACCTTGAGTGAGCATGAGACGAGTGCCACCCAGAATAGGAGTGTTGTCCTCCTCCTTCTTCTGTGTCACTTCCCTGGCCTTACGCTCCTCATTGTCCTTCTTGAGCATCTCGATAGCACGGGTCTGCTCGCAGAGGAAGTTGATCATGTACGGCATCGTGAAGTCGTGCAGGCCGTGACGCCAGGAGATCTCCATGATGACGTCCGGACGGATGAGGTCGTAGCAAGCGTAAAGCATTCCAACGTAGCACTCACGGCTGCCAATGTCTACGAACTATAGAAATCGGTTAGCAGGTCGGACATCACACAAAAAGGAAAAGGTAGTCTTACGTATCGCAAGAGGTCCTCCACGATCTCCGACTTGGCGGAGATGGCGGCGGTTTCAATGGCATCCTTGAAGAGCTTGTCCTGCTTAGACAAAGCAATGGACTTCTCCCAGCGCTTGTTCTTGCGGTAGATGTTGGCTGCGATCTGGCGGAAGAACACCAGGTCGTGTTTCTCAAGGCGCTGCGCGAGGTCCACCGGGTCGTAGTTGTCGTAATTCTCGACAGAGTCATGTAGCGTCTTGTGGTCTTCCTCCTCGATCAACAAGTCGTTGATCGCATCGTTGACGGCTCGCTTATTCTGGCTCTGCACGCTAAGAAGGAAGGGCTTGATTAGTGGGATGTTGTCCGACGCCTGGAAGATCCGGACGACACGGTTGACATCAATGCGGGGAGTCAGGACCTGTAGGAGGTCCGTGAGGAGAAGAGGCTGCTCCTGAAGGTAGAAGTTGAGAGCCCGGTAGTAGATCTCAAGGTTGGCAACCTTGACGATGATGTCCTTGAAGGAGTGGTGCTCCCAGGCATCAACAGCGCGCTCCATCATGGCCAGAGCAGCGTTATCCCACTCATCGTAGTGGCAGTACAGGAAAACGAGTTCGGGCCACAGGTTGGCTTCCTCGCAGGCCTTGATCATCTTGGGGATGTTGATACGAGACCAGAAGATCTTGAGATGCTCCATGACGCGATCCGGGTGGTACTTGGACAGAGCAATACCAAGTTCGGTGAACATGCCCATGTGCGCTCTCTCAAGACCCAGACCAGCCTCGAGGACGGAGATGAGCTCGTCGAAGTAACCATTGCGCTCGTACTGGCGGACCAGATCCTGAAGCTCATCAGCATGCACGATGAGGTTCAGACCGCAAATCTGCGCCAGGCGGAATTCCCTCTTGTTGATACATGCTGCGTTGACTTCCTTCCAAACCTTGACACTGTTGGCCTTGCGTGCGGACTCAACGGCAGCCTGGTAATCCTCGAGGTGCACCAGAGTAGTAGCAAGCTTGGCCCAGTTCGAGATGCTGCTGTAGAAGATCTTGGCCGCCTGGTGGTAACCTTCAGCGTAAGCCTTGTCACCAGAGGCCTCGATGTCAGCGACATTAGTAGAGCGCAGGAATTCCTCAAGCTCCGCCAATTGGTCCAGACGGGCATAGCAGAAGGCGAGGCCGGTATCGATAGCAGGCTCACGCAGAGTCTTCCGAGCCATCTTGAGGAACTTGACGAGTTCTTCATCCTTGCCAGCGTGCGTAGCAGTCTCAATGACTTCATTGTAGTTGGTAGGATCGCTGGCACGGATGTACGACTCGATCGCGTCAGAGACACGAAGGCCATCAAGCTGTGCCTTTGCAACCTTGCTCCATACCTCCGGCAACTCGACACGCTCGGCATATTCCTGAGCTCGGTCGATGCTGACGATGTTCTCGACAAGAACGTTGGTAGCGGCAAGGTGATTGTTGACCTTCTTGTAGATCTCGAACGCTTCCTCGTAGAGGCCGACCGAAATACACATCTGCGCAATCTCATCCGCGCTGAATTCGTTGAGCTGATGGATGTAGTCCATTAGGCGTCCCTTGTCAGCCTTGGCAGCGGTCAGCATGAGCAAGTTCTGCAGGCTACTGTTGTCACTGAAAGGAGAAGGCTCAAGTATGATCTTCTCGAGTAGTTCGATCAGCTCCGCCGGAAGATCGGCATCTAGGAAAGCCTTGACAGCGATGGACACCTTGTCAGGCTCAGACGATTCGGGAACAGCAGTTGCAATGACCTGATCCACGACCGATCGTCGGTGGATGTTGTTGTCATTCAGAACGAAGGCCCAGATCTCAGGATCAGCGCGGTCGAGCAGGTACCGAGCCTGAGCTCTGTACATGGAGTTCTCGTTGGTGATGTTGATGAGTTCCAGATCATTCTGGCCCTTACTGTAGGCGATGTATGCGAGATTGGGATCACGCTTCTCGCAGTACTTTCCGACAGTCAACGTATCGTACATGTCATTCTCCTTCAAGAACTTCTCGGGGTTGTTATTGCTGTCAATGTAGATCTTGGCGAGAGCGTTGTAGACGGCCTGCTGCTGGTTGCCCGTCGCGAGGGTAGCCTCGAGGAAAGGCAGAAGCAGCTTGAGCCTGTTCCGAGTCTCAACCTCGTTGACGAGGTCATCGATCGGAATCGACGCAGGATCGACAGTCGAGAGAAGGTTCTTGATGATGCCCTCATCGCAGTCAACATCAAGGAGACCTCCAACGACGGCGGGTGTGCGGGACGGGTTGACACGCTGAACATAGACCTCGATTGACTTGAACTGCTGGTTCTGGTACAGATACAGAACCAAGTCATGAATGAAGTTGAATCGGTCGCAGACAATGATCAACGGCAGCTGCTCAGTGAGCCTAGCCTCCTTCAGGAAATTCTTGACTTTCTCGGGGTTGTAGTAGTTGCTCTCACGGCAGATACGCTCCACCTCAGTGACCTGGCCCATCGCAGTAGCAGCTTCGATGTACTTGAAGTGGACCTCGGGGTCCTCGCTAAGGTTAACGATGCTACCGAGGTAGTAGTACAGACCCTCGGCAGTGCGGTACTTCTCGAAGAGGTCAATGAGACGGTTCGGGCCCAGAAGGTCGGAGAACTTGGTTGCGATCTGAACGACAGCCTGCAGGGTAAGACGGATGTTCGCCTGGAGCATCTCGTTCATGCAGTCAAGCGACTGCTCGACCGAAAGGCGGCCGAAGTAGTTCATCAGCCATTCTGGATTCAACTTGTCGGTATGGACGATGATGCGCTTAATGACAGCTGGATCATCTGTGTTCTCTAGGGCACGCTGGTAGAGCCCGGCACCCTCGCAAAGTTGCGCAATTCTAGCCTTGTCATAATATGTGAAGATCTCATTGCCGAGAATTGCATCCGCAACCTGCGGAGCGTTGACAAGGTTCATCTCAAGCAAGCGAGTTTGCAGATGGCCATGCTCGGGCTTGTTATCCTTCAGGGCATCCAGGAGGAAAGAGGTAGCCTGCTGAATCATGTTCTGGGACAGGAAAACGTCCACCACACGGTCCAGATCCACGAGTGCACCGCTTTCCTCATTTGCTAGCTGCGTAGCAAACTCTGCACCCTTCTCAGGGTTAACGCGCACGATGTGCTGGAGAAGCTGGGTATAATCGGGCTGGTATCCGACCTGCTTAGAGTATGCAAGGATCTTGTCGAACTGGCCCGTCTCGGCGAACCCGGCGACAACTTTGTGGGGGACATTGGCCTGGAGGTAGACCTGTAGAGCAAGGTTCATGTCGTGCGGGCGAATGATATCTCCAAGCTCTTCTGAAGCTTCCAGCTTGTTCTCACGCATCCACTTCTCTAGGAGATGCTTGCGGTTCTGCTGCAGCACGGGACGTACAAGCTCCAAACTCTCATACTTGTTCAGAGAACCCTTATCCAAGAGCATTCCGAAATATTGTAGGATGACCGACATCGGACCGGTCTGTGGAGCATTCTTGAAGCGGTTGATAGTCTCCGGAGTTCGAAGGAATCCACGGGGAGAGTTCGCTGCGATCTTAGCTGCCTCAGCGTAGTTACCCTGGGCAAGAAGGTTGTCGAATTGCTGCTGGTAGAGATGATCAGCACCTGGGAGGCCGGCTTTCGATGCAAGCCTGACAGCGAGCCCAGACATGGCTGGGTTCTCCATGAGGTATGGGATGATCGTGTTTTCGTCGACACTGACAGACAACACCTGACCCTTACGGTTGACACCAATGAGACCTGCGGATTCAGAGTCTGGGGCGGTAGTAAAGATGGTTTCGCTGGAAATGCGGTTCATGAAAATGCAGGTGCCAGTCTCGAGGTCGTAGAGGTGAATGAAACCGTACTTGGTAACGAGGTATACGATATCGTACTTCTTCGACACCTGCATAGCAACAGGGAAGTCATTGACTGCCTCTGTAGGGAAGAAAACCTCCACAGCCTTCTTCTGGAACCTGGGGTTCGGCTCCTGGTGATCGATCTCAGCGATCTGAAGCTTCGCACCGGTCGGAGTTCGAACGGCGAAGGTGAATAGCTTGTGAGGAAGAGGGGAGCCTTCGACGTTAATCCTGGCGAAAGCAGCAGCGTGACCTTCGATGAATTGGGATATTCCGCGCTCCCGAGAGAACAGCTGCATCGAGCCGACAACACGACCCTGCTGCTGGCTGATTCCGACGACAACCATCCACTTTTCGTCATCGTTAACGCGGTAGTTGATGATTTGACAGCCCTATCAAGCGTTAGCACAAAATATGGTGATATGGTGCAGCGACCCTAGATGAAAAACGTACATTCAGGTTGGGAAGGCGCTCGAAGATCTTAAGAGGAGAGCTTTGAGCTGGGTCGAAGACATCCCAGTGATAGACGGAGGTATCTGTGACGAGACCCAGGCTTTTCTCACTGAACCACTTCCAGTAGACAACATCTTCGTTCATTATAGCTGACTTCAGCTTCTGTTTGGCCGTCAGATCGAAGATCTGAATTGTTCGCGACTGGGCCTTGAGGGCGATGATGTTTCTGTTCCAGTGCATAATGGCACTGTCGGCCATGATGGGACGCCGAATAATCTCATTATTGTTTTTAAGATTAATGATGATGACTTGGGGTTTGTCTTCCTCATTGATTTTTTGTCGAACGCAAACGAAGTGATCCGATTCTAGAGTCTGTTCACGGGGAAGCGACGCGATCAGCTAAACTTCAAAAAAGAAAAAGGCGAGTCCGCAAGGTATACTCACACAAGAATTGAAACCAATCGATGCCGGCTGAATCAGGCAATAACGTCAGCAAGTATGTCCCAGAATATCTGTCTCCTCAGGGCACAATCGATGTCGTCGGCACAAGCTGGCACCAACCAGCGGAGACCCCGAGGAGCCAGGCAAATGAATCGGAACGTACCGCAATCTCAGCGCTCGTCAACTAAGCATTGAAATGACATGTCAGTATTTTCCGGTATAGAAAGCGATCATGTTACAATAATTACACGTACCTGGAGAAGCTCCGTGAACTTGATGGGAAGAGGAGCCATATTTACGAAGGCCGCAACACGACCTCATCCACCCAACGAAACGCCGCACGAATCAACTTTGCCCTGACCGGAGGAGAAGAAGAAAAAATGCAAGAAAGCAAAGCAAACCGGAAGGAGGGAAAGAGAAGAAAAGGTGAGGGGAAATGTAGCAGGTGGTTTGCGAATTGAGACGCGGAAGTGAAGCTCAGGAGACTGCCGGCCTGTTGTCGTTGCTTAGGTGTCGCTAAGAGATCCAGTCACGTGCATTGAGGCTGTTGACGGGCATCTCCACAAGTGGAGATCACGTGCGTAATGGCATGTCCCGAAATAGAAAAATGAAACACCCGCGTGGATCTCGAAGCAGTTAATAGTTCTCCTAATTGATGGCTAGACTAGTCTTCGTGCGCCACTAGGATCGCCCCGGCTGAAGCCCTTGGGCAACGAATGCCAACATCAATGGCTCCTATTAACTGAAAATCTCACTGTTCATCAATGGAGACTTATGATGCACCTATGATTTTTCACAGATCTTCAGATGGGATTCTCCTCATATTCTTTCTGCGCCACAAGCGATGGATTATTTGTGGATAAATTGTCTATGGTTGCTGCCATGAGAGACCATGAATACTCGAACCCGACAAATCTGAAGAAGATTATGTCCCCAATTCTTGTCTTTATTAAAATGAATATTTGCTCACCATCGGTTTTGCTTAAAACCACACTGCCGTGCATGGTGTTGAGAATTCCTCTTCTAGCCCAGATGGAGAGGCTCAATGATCGAATTATTTACTCCCATATGAACAATGGTGATTTTATGATCTCAAGAAATCTGTAAGCGCTTCCATTTCTGCAGAAGACCTTACTTTGTATGAGAACGAGAAACAAAAACGAACATCTAAAAAGAAGAATCGATAGTGGCCGCCCTGTTATAAGATGTAAGACTTATTTCAGCCATCTCTGTAACGAAGAAACAGATCCTATCCGTTTCCTTTGTCCAGGTCTTCTGGATCTTGAGTATGTCAGCCTATGGTCCTACTAGACACACTGGAGAGAATGGGAACTCAAGAACCTATTAGTGGTCGAATGACACAGTGCAATTTTAGACTCTCGAGGGCGAGTAAATAGTGTGGTTAATCACACATGGCAAACTGGCAGTGCACGGGTCCTGGGAGACTAGAGGTTCGTCTCTGTTTCCAATCATGCTATAACTTTCATACTCGTTCCTAGGAAACTATACTTCAGAGATTCAAGTTATCAACCAACCTTTGTAGATCCTTCTGAATGTCCCAATCAGCAGCCCGATCTTACTCGTACCAGCAATATTCGACTTCATTGATCCACCATATCGTTACGCCTACCGATTCTTGGGCTGTGAAGCTGGCCATTCTCAGGAAAATTGCCATGAAAACAGAAGACAACGATTACCCTCTCTCAACAAGATCAGCCCTCACTTATTAGCATCCAATCCAAGGTCTTGGTATAAATACTAACATGTTCCCTACTGATGATCCGTCGCTATTGGGCCTCTACTCTCTTTTCGTGGTCTCCCTTTGTCAACACTCGTTTGCCTGACCATCCACTCGCTTAGTTTTCTATTCTTCTACATGATACCTCTCGCGGGGACTTACTACCCCCCGATTGGCTGTTGCTGTATATATTTGGACAGCGAACTCTAATTAGCTCGAAACAATATTCCCCTTTCTCCTACGCAGCCCTACAATAAGAGGGCCCAGGAGTCATTTCATTCTGCGGCGACACAGATCAGGTGAGGTACCAGTTCATGCTACGACTTTCTGCCGCAGTGTACACTTCCTCAGCGAGAGTTTGTTTACCGTCCCTGTTCCGCAAGGTCAAATTTGCGTTCTCATATACTGGATTTGATGAACTACGGTGCCTTGCAACATCGGATGTCCGTCAACATGTCGCTTCTTTACTTATGTCGTCCCGGAACTGCTAAAACCTGGTGAGTCTCTTCATGATATGCCTTCATGCAACTTACAGTACTAGAACTTCTCTGGAGATCATGGATTTTGGACTTTTCAAGTCTGATTGTGGGGAAGAGATTAAACTAAACTACTTTCAGGTTGGGCAGATTGCGGGGGTGTGGGGTAACCCAGGTTGAGTTCATCGAGAATTACTCATAGTACTGCAGTAAGAATTCTATATAAAAGTCGTAAAAGCGAATTCTCACGGTGCACTCAAAGCATCAAATCGTGCCATTGTACCCTCGTAAGCCACCGTCACACGCACCCGTCCATTCCGGTGACTTTCCGTAAAGCGATACACCACCACCAACCACTTAAACGTGCCGTAAATCGGATCATTCTCACACAGCTCATTAGTGACATTCACTTCCCTCTCTTCCAGAATCAGCTGCATGATCCGCTCTTTCACCGACTGGATGTCATGGTAGAAGTGCCCACCCCAGCTGATCGCAATGATGAACACGGGGTGATGGAGAGGGTGGCCCAGACAGCTTTCCAGTCGGCTGAGCTCCGATGAGGTGACTGAATGGTCCTGTTTGGACTCAGCCAGCTGTGCGTTCACTTGGATGACCTCCTTCTTCGCTGCTTCATAGTCTAACGACCTGGCCGCCAGATTCCGTTTCGTCTCAGCCAGCTCTGCTTTCAGTCGGGCTACCTCGTTCTTTGCCTCTTCACACTCGCGCTTGGAAGCTTCCAGTTCCAACCGGTGGGTGGTGGTCTCCTCGTGCTGGGCTTTCCGACAGGATTCGAGCTGCGTCTGGGTGTTCTCCAGTTCGGCTTGGGTGTCCTCGAGAGACTGGCGGCACTCGACCAGCTGCTCACCCAGCTTGATGCATTCGGTCTGTGTGGCCACCAGCGTCTCTTCCAGGGCTTGCCGGGCTGGATCCGGTGCGTTGGATGGAGGCTGCTCCGGCTCTTCTGTGGGTAACCCGTTCTCGAAAGAGAACTGGAGAAGCCCGTTCGCGATCATCTCCGCAGTTTCAGGACTACTGGCAGCCTCGTCACTGGAAATCTTGACCTGTCCAGGGGTTATTTATCGCGCTCTGCGGAGGATAGACAGAAGGACATACCGGTAGTCGGACGGCCCAGAGCTCTGGGACGGACACCCTGGATTGATATTCAATCTGCTTTGCTTGCTCGGGATTTTTGTCCCTGAACCAATGGTTGAGTCTCGCTGACCAGGGAAGAAACGCGAACGGACACACTCACAATCGGTCAATGTCCTCGACAATGGTCGACATCTCGTCTCGGAGTAGCTTGCGCGTCGTGGCCAGCTCGCGGATGGTGACGTCGACGGCATTCACAGCCTCGTTTTTACGATATTTGTCAGGACTGGACAGTGCATCTTGTACGAGAGACAGGTGTCCCTTGTATGCCATGTACATGTCCAGCAATTCTCTCGCGTAGGCATATGCGTTGTCGTACTGAGGGATCTTGATCTGGCGCGGCTGGGCCCAGGCCAGAAAGCTCAGGTTATTGTCGTATTTGGTCAGGATGGCATGCGTGCGTTTAGGGGTCTGACTGACGCGCGCCGGAAACGCAGCGGCCGTCTTGAACAGCTCTTGCAGGGTCCATTCATCCTGCTCGTTCTTAATCTGCCCTCCGCCCATCCAGTTGACGGAGATGGTCGTTTCCGAGGCGCTCAACGCCGAGTCAACGCCACTCGCCAGGCCCGACGTGGTCAAGGTGAAATCTTTGCTGTCGCCAGCACTGTTGATGGCACTCTTCAACGCAGATTCCACGGAGCCCTTCTTGCTGCGGTCGAGCGCGCGAACAGAGACAATGCCATGCAGTTCTCCTCCCTCGACAAACCCTGGAAACACTGATGAGTCTCCCTGTCATGGTGATGGTCATTGAGACGTACCGGAAATGAAGGAATCGCCATAGTAGTCATGGAAAATCTCTGAGTGCATGTCTTGGAACTTGCAATCTTTCTCATTACTGCACGAGCATCAGCCAGACCGATCTCGATGTCTTCGTGGTAGTGGCCAATTTACAATTTCGCGGAATCCACAATCGTAGTCGTCTCTGGCTACCGGATTAGTGTGCTGCTAGGATCAAAGTTTGTGTGCACCTACGATTGATCACTTTGACCGACACAACTGCATTGATATCCGACGACGAGAACTTGGCTTCGTCGACTGATAATGAGCTCCCCGAAACCTCGATGGTGCCGCTCTTGATGGAATTGCCCGCGGAAATATTCATCGACTGGGTGATTTCGGACAATTTCTCCACGAACCGCGACGAGTAACTCACCACCTGCGACACGCCTTCGGTGCGGTCCACGGTCGTGCGCGAGATGCGCTCCTTGCCAAAGGTGACAGCGCCGTCCGCGCGGGCTTCCTGGAGAAAGGAATCATAGCCCTGGCCGAGGCGCATGGAATCATTGTACGGCACTAGGAGTAACCCGACCATCGTGGCAGAAAATGCTCGTTCAAGGGCAAGAAATATGTGTGGATAGCGATATCATCAGGCGGCTATCAGTCTATATACCCACTTCCAGTGTCAAGTCGCTGGCGTCAAACATGCGGGGAAGATTCCTGCCTGCAGAATCGGCTGTCATTCTCCATCTCCTTTTCTCTTTGTTGTCGTTAGCTATGTCTAGTGATTGATAGTCTCTCCACCATCTCCACTGTTCAGCTCGCTGAAGATGTCAAGCGAGTCTAGATGTTTTGTTTTTCCCAGTTGCAAATTGTCGCTGTTCTCAAAATTACACAGTTCTTGTCACGCTTGCACGAGGAGCTGACACGCCGCGAGTCTCGATTCGGCAAAACCCGTGTATAATTGCAAGGGACCAAAACCGTAATCCTGTCTTAGAGTTTGCTGCTGTACAATAGTCGTAATCAATAGCGACGTCGACGATGGGGTTTAAGTGTTTAACGATGAGGGACACAATAATGGACGAGTCTCTTGACGGATTGTCAAAAGGCTCACACACCTCGAAAGGCGACTTCCATCACAGAAGTGAAGATCAAACAAGATGGCGGACTCAAAGACCACCCCACAGCCCTCAGGGTATGCCGTTTTCATCCCTCTCAGACACCGAAGTGACTGATCAGTATCAACAGGCCTGCCACGGCATCGAATGGTGATGCAGCGCAGAAAAAAGCACCCTTTAAAAGACTGCAAACTACTGTATCCCGAATCCGAACATTCACCGTGACGGTGTATCGGCTGCCAGAGGTAACCAGCAGTAGCGGGGAAAAGGAGAACAACCCCAAATCGGCCACCGATGGCAGCGAGAAACCAGTTGCGACTAAGGGAGTGGCTTCGGTCACGATGAAAGCGTAATTCCAGCGGAACTTACGGTAAAGGTTTGAGTCTTTTGCTGACATGGCCTTAGAACGGACATTCTAGCCTTCCGACTTGAGACAACCCTGGCGCACGTCCGTCAAGCGCTGAAATCAAAGAGCAAAATGTAAGAGTCGCGTTCCATTGACAGTCCGGAGCTAACAATGCTCAGCCAGGGAGAATTTCGATTCTGTAACGAGGTTGGCGCGGTCGTTGCGGACGACAGCTGCATCAATGATTACTTTGCTTCTCTCGCGCGTCGTCCAGCGATTGATGTGTGTCTTCCATCGATTTCCCGAGTACACCAACCAGCAGATCTAATGTCTCGTTGAATCTAGGATATCGCGTTCAAGATGTATATCACTGACCACGCTGCACCGGCGGAGTCCTTGACGACGGTCCTGACTAAACCCCCTTTCACTCTCAAGTTCATTCGGATTGAGAATGCAAAGGAGAAAACCGTCGGCACGCTACACTCAGGGTCTATGAAAGATAAAAACCCCTCTGCCCTGGTCATGAGCGAGGTGAGAAAGTTGGTCAAAGACATGTATGCATCTCGCTTTCCTACCCGACGGATATATGAAGCTTAAGCAATCCCACAGGTCCGTGAACCCTGAAATCGATCAATTTTGTCTCGCAGACGGGACACCCGTCGGAGAAGAGATCTCTCTGACCGAATATCTGGAAATGACGGTCTGTCATTTGAGCCTGCCATGCGAACGAAACATGCTAACTCCAACAGGATGTGCAAGTCAGCCGGGAGAGGACGCCCATTGTTCCCATCCTCTTCCACAGCACGGCCAAGCCCGAGAAGCCCGGCTTCCACGGCGCTTCGCAAGAAGTGAAGGCTGCCATGGAGAAATTGCGGCCCAACCTGGCGTTCACGGACCGGAGGGCAGATGAGCTGAAGGTCGATCGAAAGGCGCTGGATGTCAAAGAAGAGCTGGATGCTGCCAAGTTTACCGTCTCCAACGCCAACGTCAAGACCTACACGAGCGCCATGACGGAACGAGACTGGAATTCCGTCATCCGCAACTGCAACCTGATGTATGGGTGGCGTATTAACTTTGAGCAGAATGTCCTCGAGAAAGCTCCCAAGGCTGCCTTCCAGCTGAAAGAGGGTTTGAACCTCCCTCCAGTACCCCCAGCTCCCAAAAAGATGCCTCCACCAGTAGAGGAGGCCCGGAAACAGGCCACAGAGGAAGACAAGACTGCATCTCCAACGGAGAGTCCAGCGAGTGCTGACGAACCTCTCAAAAACACGGAGCAGGAGAATCCACAGCCAGACGATGCGAACGAACAACCGCAGCAAAAAGAGAACACCCCGGTTGAACTACCGGCAACATCCGCGAAGGAGATATCAGACCTGCTCCCCACCAAGGTCGGTGCGATTCCGTCCTTCCAGATCAATGACCGCTCCAAAATCGAAGTCGTCAATCTGGTGCACCAATTCCAGGAGTCGATGGCCACCAATCATTTTAGCAAGTCCTTTTTGGAGGCCAGCATGTAAGTGAAGGAGCTCGTTAGCCAGCGTCGTCGATACCGGGTACTGATCCTGTCTTGATGTAGATCTGGCGGCTGGGGTGGAAATTCCGTTGGTGTCACTAGTGGAGTGGCAGCAGCGTCATCAGACGCTCAGAAACAAACCGAGAAGGGAGTACAGAAACGCATGCTGGCCAGTTATAAGGTATGCGACCTTTCAAAATTCAGTCAAGCAACGTGCAACTAACAACTAATCGTCTCTCGCAGTTCCCTCGCGTCACGATTCATCTCCATCCGGACGATCTCGAGCCGACAGAAGAGCTGAAAAACGCCATCAAACAAATTCGAAGGACGAAAAATGTCCGCTGCT
Organism: Paecilomyces niveus; assembly: GCA_003116535.1. Classification (NCBI taxonomy): domain Eukaryota; kingdom Fungi; phylum Ascomycota; class Eurotiomycetes; order Eurotiales; family Thermoascaceae; genus Paecilomyces; species Paecilomyces niveus. Next base: position 66,835 of record QEIL01000128.1, read on the forward strand.
CCCCCTTTTTTTTGGTTTGTGCTTCCTGATCAGTTGTGATGGCTGACCATTTCATCAGATCAACGATTTGCGCAAGTTGCGCTCAGACTTTGGTAAGAACTCGGGCAAGAAGTTTACCGACTATCTGATCTGTCCCATTGCTGAGCGCTGCCAGGCCATTTATTCGTCCAGCAAGTTGTCCTCGGAGGCTGCTTGCAAACCACCAAGGTCACGGACGCACAAGAAACTTCCTCCGAAGAGAAATCCAAGGATGATTTCAAGGCTGAAGTCGGAATAGCTGTGTCGACGGTAGGTTAGACAAAAATCGCCTTGAGACAGGAGGCACTAATGAAGTCCAGGTTATCGGCGCGGGCGGAAGCATGAAAGCATCCCATGAGACGCAGCAAGGTCAGGAACACATCAAGTCCAGTATGAACCAGAAAGAAGCCCTGTCTTTTGAGGCAACTGGAGGCAACACGCTCTTAGCGTCCAAGTCGGTCTTCCTTCACTGTTCCCTCGAGTCTGAGTCTATAGCATTCCTAATGCGTCTTCCAGTCCCACCGAGTGGTGCAGTTCTGTGGCAGACTTTAACAATTGGCGAGTGATAGATGTATGTGTTCCTTGATCCCTAAACCCAACTTTTCATTCTAACATTGCCAGCAATCCGACTTAGTCTCCATGGTGGATGTGATTGCGAAGCATCCAAACTGTACCCAGGTGAAACAATGGTTCATGCAAGCCGTTCCCAAGTTATCCGAATATCTCACGGTGCCCGATTCCCGCACGCTGGATGTGCGATTCAAATTGATGGCCAACAGTCCATCCATGAACAGAATTGTTGGCAATGAGGTGAGTACTGAGCGTATCTCGATGACCCAGCTTCTGACAGTCGAGCAGATTCCGACATATCTCGGCCATGACCCTCTACACCCTCCTGTGCCACGGAAAAAGACTCTAGCCACGAACAAGACGAGTGCCCAAATCACCGGAAATGTCAGATATGATTCTGCAACCGGTCGAATGGTGACGGACATGACAACTATGTGCGTGGAGTCCCGCCTCCTATCGGCAGATGCGATCTTTTTCCCTTCCGGGTAGGTGATTACCCAGTCCGATCATCGAAAACACTGCATCTGACGGAGATTATCCAGCACCCAGGCGCCGATTCTCTTCCAGCCGACTGAGTACCAACCACTCTTGCCCAATGGAGAACCTGAGCTAGTTGAACCTCAGTCAACTCAACCTCAACCACCGGCTAACAACCTGACCGCGTGGGATACCGTGGGAACGGTCAAAGACGGATATCTGAAGTACACCCTGTGGAGCTTGGAGGTTCCACACGGCGAAAGCGTGAGTGATTCCCCATCTACTCTGGTGGATACTGACCCGGAGAATACTGCATATAGATCGGCCACGAGTCGCTCGTCTGCATCACATCTCAGAACAACGACCACTCAGCAACTAAGCGCTGCGTCCTAACCGTCTACCGCAACGCGCAAGGTGTCTTTCTCCCTGCCATTTCGTCCAGCGATGAACCCTCGTACTGGCGCATCCTCAAGGCCCAGGACCCTCCTTTCGAGCAGATCAAGAGCGGCGAGCAAATCCGACTGTGCTGGCAATTCTCTGACCAGCCCGGCGGGTATCGCGATTACACGCAGGACTGCTACGGACGTCGCCAGACGGCTCGTCCAGCCGACGTCCCTGTGAATCGCCTTTATTTGAAAGTGCCGTTTCCCAGTTTCGGCGGCGGCGCTGCCAAACACGGACTCTCGCTGGTGTTGAGCACTTGTCCGTTGACGGAGCCCGTCTGGGAGTCGATGAAGACCCTGAAGCCGGGAAGTCGCGATACGGAGCAGGTCATGTATAATCTGCACGATCTCTCGTTTCGACTGGATACTGTCGGTATGTGCCTGTTAACGTGTTTGGTTTACTTGCTCCTTTGGCTGACGGCAACAGGAAACGATGGGCTGGGAGATTCGCGCGACTACATGAATCACATCACCCAGGCCCATCTGGAGTTTGCTTCGACCAACATCACCTGTACGACCACATCGAAGCCCGTGGAGACGGGCGATCCGATCGACCTGCTGGGGGGCGTCTTGCTCGGACCGATTGTCAAAGCGTAAAGCTTCAGATCCACGCAGCTATACTTCCGAGCCTGTGCTAATATTCTCTTAGGTCGGCACCCATTTTGACTAAGTTCATTGACTGGCTTAGCTGGTAGATTCTGTAGATTCTGTTCCAGACCGATCTCCATGTTATTTGGATGCTTTAGTGTACTTGTTTGGCCAGCCTGACACACCCTGTTGATACTATGATTCATTTATGATTGACTTTCGAGTAAAGACGATCTTAATTTGTAGTCGAAAAGTCCCTATAGAGTCGACTCGCTTGAGTAATGGAGGATTGAAGTCGTGTTCGACATTTTGGTTGTTTCGTTTCACTGCAAAAATACATAAATACCAGACGACCCGTAACGCCCGTAATCTTCAAACTGGCCTACGCAACGCCTCCTTTCCTTTTTCGTGTACATAGTCGACGCCTCTTTCTGCAAACCATGCGCTCGCATTTCGCTCTCTCGTAAATTGGCTTCTCATGGTCTACTGGTGTTCAGCTCCTCCTTGTCATTGGTAATCACACGGCATCAAAAGCGACCGTCAGGATGATCGAGCGTTCTGGCCAATGCCCCCCTTATCGCCCCTCACCCAGAAAGGGCCCTCGTTCTCGGTTTCCAGCAGGAAAAGCTGAGCTGAGGCGGAGAAAAAGCTCTCAAAGATGATGCCAATGGACTCGATCGGCCGAGATCAGCTGCGAGCTGTAAATGATAGTCAAACTTCTCGGAGAAATCGAAGAAGTGCATAAAAGTAATGACCTGCGAGAGCAACCCTTAGCACTGTGACGTCCTTCTATCCCGATTTCTGTGTTCGGAAGGACAATGGAGCACAAAAGCAGCATGGCCGAGGAAGGCCACTCGAGTCAAAGTCAAGGCGACGAGCAAGGAAATGACCAAAGGGCTTCCTATGACAAAAAGATCTCACTCGTCTCCGACGACCGTGTCAATCATGCACTGGACCTTGCGAGAGAGTTGGTACGTTTTGCATTTCCACCGATGGCATCCATTGCAGTGCTAATGGATGCCACGCTCTCCTTTCCAGGGACTCGGGAAACAGTACTATCGGACCATGCTGAGCGCGAGCGGGTTCAAAACGGTTACCGATCGAGAAGAACAGCGGCAAGACGCGGCGCTACAATACATCGACGAAATGCCAGACGGCATATATTTCGCTGCTACGATTCAGGTTGGAGTGCCCAATGGCGAGTGTTCGATTCATTTGATGTTGCGGCGCTATCGACCGCGCTCTGTCATCGAACACGCAGTCCTGATCGATGGCGGAAATGACAGCTCCGTGCGCCACGCTCCGGGGGAGAAAGCATGTCGGGCTATCGAGCTGGCCATGGAAGATATCTCGAGGCGATACGACTTGGATATCCGCTATTTGGATGCCAGGGGAGAAAGAGGCTGGCTTCGTTTTGACGCCTGGGTGATCACCCATTGGGACGAGGATCACTACAAGGGCGCGATGCAGTATTTTGTGGAATCATTCAACAACAATGAATCGCGTTGCTGGCCATCCCTCTCCCTGAGAGAAGACAGCGACCCACTGCAACACTTTACTGCTCTGTATTGTCCCAACTGGGAGCCAAAACCTGGTATGCCAATGATACTGCTGCACATGTTCACGGCGCAATACTTCCGGTAACTGACTAATGGGGGAATTCTAGGTAAACCCAAGATGCACGGTCATCATCCAGATTTCCTGGCCGGTAGGATAGATGGGTTTAGGGTCGGATCGATTAACGAGGGTACCCATGTGCGCTTGAGAGGCACGAAACGACAGGAACCCCTGTTCTGGCTTCCGGGGTATGAAGAGCTAGAGGGTCGTTACACCTTAGACCCAGATCAGGTTCTCGGGGTGGATTTCTTCACTGGTATCCGCGATAAGAGTCTTCTGGCACTTGTGGGCTCCCAGCAAAATATCTCGATGAGGCAGGCTTTGTGTCGTGAGGCCGTGAATCTAGATGACGCAAAGCCGCGACTACAGTGTCTGGGGATCGCTGGAATTTTTATTGGCGAAAACCCAAGGCCTTCCCCTGACGAGCTTTTCAGGGCCGCCAATAACAATCAAGCTACGGGGAGAGAGGAAACAGCTGCCACTGGAAATAGTGGGAACAACAACCAGAATGTACGCGACGATGGAGACGACGATGAAGACGACGATGAAGACGACGATGAAGACGACGATGAAGACTACGATGAAGACGGCGATGATGCGGCCGATGAAGACTGGGCAGAAGGAGAACTGGAAGAGGAAACGGATGCGCGCCAGCGTCGAAGCAGGTTCGACGAAGTCCAGCCCAAACCCTTACCCCAGACGCTGCAAAATCTGACTTCTATCGTCACCGGAGTCGTATGGGCAGCGGAAAAGGGTCACGACCTGCGCGTTTCCACGCTGTGGATGGGGGATGCCGTTTCTTCGATTGAGAAGAAGCTCGCCGACAGGTGGGATCTTGGTTCGATCAAGGTTCTCAAGCTTTCACATCATGGCTCGCGAGGCTCTACCCCGACAAAGCTACTCGAAGCGGTAAAACCCGAGCGCTGCGTGGTGTCTGCCGGTTCTCACTACTGGCATACCGGTACGTACGATCGGTCTTTTGCTCTTCGAATGACTGACTGAATGACTGACTGGCGAGCAGATCCGGAGGTGCTGAAGAGACTTCACGCGCACTATGCCCGTGCCGACCGAATCCAGCAACATCAGTTCCGGCTGTATGCTCTTCGACCGCCCCCGTATCTTGAGCTTCGCCTCTTCAAATATGCCATCCGACGGTTTATATTCCACAGTGACGAATTTCCCCGGTACAACTGGCTATGGAGTGACCTCGCCCCCTTGCATCGTACAGGTTTCCTGCTCTCGCGATTCTATCTAGACTCGGACGCCCCATGCGAGTATACCAAGACAATTGAACCCCTAGCAGCACCGCTCTGGCTGAACGCGACTAAAATCTCGCTTCCTGAATTGGCCAGATTCACTGCCTACCCCTATGCTGGGCCACGTACCTCCACTCGCTACGACCTCTTCGACGGATGCGATCGAGTGCGGATCCGGTATTTGAATATCTACTCGTTTCGCGATGAGAGGGTAGATGGTACAATCTTCCACTACGCTGAACGCCCAGAGATCTTCTTGGAGGGCAAGCGGATTGATGAGCCGAGGCAGGTTCTGCCCTGGATCTTCGAGAACATGGGCATTTTGGAACGACCTACGGAGATGTATCCGATGTTTGTGGAGCGGCTTGTCAACTTTTGGTTTCGTCACTTTGCGAACCACATGCCCATCGTGGGATTCCCTCCCAAGGCCACGAAACATGTAAACCACTATCCATCCATCTCCGTTTTGGGGGTGCGGCTAATCAGGTTGCGTAGAGCAGGCTCAACAAGCAAGTCACCAAAGGAACGATGGTGGATGGAAATGTAGGTGTTCCGAGTCTGTCACGGGGCGAATATCGAGCTAACTGGCTTCTCCTTTTCCAGCGGGATAAAAAGATGATACCGGACAAAGTAAGGAGTCACCCTGCGTCGTACACAGCTATACTGATCTTTTTCCTATAGGTTGTCGAAAGGGCCATAGCGCAGGAAACGCTTTTGGCGAAGAAAGTAGAAAGGATACTGCGTATTATCGTGCGTATCCTCAGAAATGCAGATCAAGCATCCAACCGAAATGAAATCCCCGCGTCCAAGCCCCCAGATAACGCACAGGTGATTAAAAAGTACAGGGAACGGATATTTCGCACGATGGTGGAATTGATGCTTAAGGGGGAGCCCGCACTGCTTCGTCAATTGCGTATTCATCCAAGAGGAATCAAGGGCCTCGATGAGCCCAGTACCTGGCGCACCGAAACTGAAGACGTGGATAAGGAAAGATACTGCAGAAGAGCAACGACGAAAGTCTTGGAGGAAGTATTGGATATACTGGATGAACGGGATGCACGGGCTGTATGTTCTCTGGTTCCGACGCAACCGAATAGATGCTAACGCTGCGGTGAAAAGAAGGAGGAAGAGGGCTGTCGCGAAAAGGGTGCCATGGATTGGAAAACGTTCACTGCAACGGTATGGGCTCTCTACTTGTTTGACAAACGGATGAATTCGCTTCTGACCTTTCGCTCCAGCTCCGGAAATATGGAGTGACGTTCCGTGGCATTGGGGATCCTTCAGACCCTAGCGCTGGTCCGGGACTCGAGTCCCTAGTTGAGCTCCCAACACGTACGTGAATCTTTTCGCTCTTCTTTCTTTCTGGCGGATATCGTTGACATTTCTCTTTCGTCGCCGGACAGCCGAACCGCGGCGACAGAATCCCAGGGGACGCGGAGACGATATACAAGAAGAGCGAGATGCTGGAGAGGACCCCGAAGGAGACAGACGCGATATGCAACTAGAGCGAGACGCTGGGGGGGTACGGGAAAATCCATTCGAAGGCGGTAGTGAAGACGAACGACCATCCGCACAGAGTCGAATACGACATCATGAATTGCGACAGCGTCGACCGTCAGAACCTGAAGACGATCAAGCTGGAGACCCCAAACCCGCCAGTGTCGCGACCGCGAAGAAAATCGTGGGCGAAAAGGGGCGACTGACTGACGTGGTACATGGCGCATCAACGCAGGGACATGGTCGAGCATTTCAAAAGGATCTTTGGAAGCAGAAGCAGAATTTAGATCTGCTGGAGGTCCCGTCTGCGGATACTCGTCCGGATGTTCATCCAGATGTTAATCCGGATGACACGGGTGACATTTTGGGGAAAAGGTCCAAGTCCCACCAGGACTGGTTCGAAGATGAAGACTGGAACTAGCTACGAGGAGGGTGTCCTGATCCGATCCGAGATTGTCTGCAGAATTTTTATTTCAGTGGCACTTCCTTTAATCTACGGACAAGAATACGCTATATGAGAAAGAAATTTAGTTGCAGGTTCCATCCTTAAAAAGCCCCTAGCATTGACGGAGGAAATTTGAACCACATGGTCTACTATATTGCTAATGTTCTTGTATCAGCATATATACAAGCTGGCCTTCGGACACTGATACAGCTTGAGGGAGATCGATTGGGTATCAACAATTAAATCATGTATAGAATGCCTAGTTGCCTGCACAGTTGATACGCGCTCAATCGGAGAATCCGATAGCACTCCAGACCTTTAGCCCTTCATACAGCAGACAGAAAAGTACACCTGCAGGTGGATGTTGCATTCTACAGAGGTTTTTGGACCCACCAATATCTCCATACATAATAAATAGAGGATAGAGGATCAATGATGACTTTAAGTACTCGAGGACCAGATAAATGAAATAAAACCATTTGATTAACAGATATCTCCAAATGTCTCTCCCAGAGACACTATATATTCATACAATAATGTCAGCGCCTAGCCGCCGTACCGAAGGCGAGCTGCCGCGCACCTCATCTACCCGAAACCACGGGTAGGCAGGTCTTACCCAAATCCACTCCGTTTGATCTATTCCAAAGATCAGAGTTATCCCAGATGTTGATCTAAGACATGCTCTTGGACATACTCGATCTGGATCTCGGTGAAAAATAGGTGGAGGAGGTAGCAAACATGGTCAGGACCTATCCTCAAGCATAAATATGGCGATAGATCTCTCGACAAATAATTACACACAACACCATGATCTGCACCGTCACTCACCTGCTTGCAGATCTTCTTGATATGCTTAACGTGATCCGTCACCACACAGGTGTAGTCCGAGGTACCGATACACACCGTGTTGGTATCGTTAGGCGACAAGCCGGTGGAGAGGGTATCACTGTATTACCAGAAAGATCGCCCGCGATGCCTGTGGACGTCACACAAATTATAACAATCCAGGTCTCGGAAGCGATACAGATAATTTTGAAACACGAAATTCGACGTCCCAAAATGGGAATCGGCCAATAACTCCTCCTTTAAAGATATTATTTCAGACGCTGACCCAATAATCCTAAGTTTTGTCCAAAACTACTCTCCACGCAACGGCCCACCTGTATCTCAACAGCGCAGATTTAGTTTCAGATACTACCCAGTAACCTGGATCTGGACCAATTCTAGTGATCCCTGCACGAATATGCATCTTGCTTATTAGGTCGACTATTGCCGAAAGGGGTTATTATGCGTAGCGATGAATATACTAGTAGTGAAGTCTATATTCTAGCCAATCATATGGCCGCTCGTACTCGTATTCTTATCTGGTGGGGCTTCCCGCGCAGGTATCAGCGCCTAAGTTAAGGACCTGACTATTTCTTGTAATTCAGGTCTTCGACCCACTGGGCTGGGTGGACAGAAAATCCCAGGTGCAGTGAAACCGTCTCGCACTATTTTGAGGGGGGCGGTGCCTTTTCTTTTTGGTCTTTATTTTAAGAACTGAGACAAAGTGCTTGGCATGTTTGTGCGGTCGAAATTATCGGTAGCCTAACTACCCCTGATAAATCAAATTGTGAATACATCTAGTACTCTAATAGCACGTAGATCCATGACTCTCAGCATAATTTGACATTGATGGCTAGATCTGTAAGTAATTTGACTGTTCACTACTATTAACTAACCGATATGGTCCATGACTACGGAGAAGTGTGTCAAAAATGACTGCACTGCGCTAGTAAAATTGATTGTATTTTATTTACATTATATATATCAATCATTTCCCTAATATGGATAGATGATATTATTCCTACTATTTTAGGTCTACCTATCCAGAACCATTATCCTTATATTGGTCAAATTGGTCAAATTGACCCTCGATTCGGTGAATTTTCCAAATTTTGTTATAAATCTTCTTGCCCTTTTATTACATCCTCCGTAAAGAATGATGATTTTATTATAATCCAGAATATATTGTTGCCCATATCTGAATCTTTCTAGGAGCTCGAGCATAGTACGGAATAAATAGGGGTGTAATAAGAATACTGCTGATCGTACTGGCGCAGTCATTTTTGACACACTTCTCCGTAAGGCTTAGAACAGGTGGAGATCTCTCGTCCTCACGTGATGGCCATGAGGGTGTGAAAGCGCTAAGAAGAGATGTGCCCAGGGTTCTAGGGATATCATCTTCTAGATATATTGAAGTGCTTTCTATCTTCTGTCCACAAAATTAGCATTTGTTTCTGTTTCCTTGGTACTACTTTTTCTTCCTCATGCCTCTGAACAAAGTGCATTTCAGTAGGCGATCGCACCTGAAAGTAAGAACTGGGTGCGTGAATTGCAAGAAACGTCGAATCAAGGTATGATTATCTTCCATCTCATACACTTTAGTACTTCCCTTTTTGCATGATTCTCCCCGGGGAGATTGTTCTACACCATCTCTACGATCTTTGAATCTTCACTCAAGTCCGAAATCAGCAATTGCTATGTGGCATAATGCGCAGCCAATCGGTTCATATCCAGATCTATGGAAGAAAAATACTGATTTTCTTAGTGTGACGAGGGGAAACCGTCCTGCAAGAACTGTCTCAATCACAAGCTTCAATGCCACTTCTCAAATCAAATCAGAATCTATTCTCGATCTCAAATCTCCCTAAGTCCCACCGGGACATCTAGCACAGACCAAGAGACCGAGGAAACAACCTCAATATCGCTATCATCCAGCATATTCAACGACTACCGCACTGATTTAAGACTGATGCATCATTTTGCGACGTCGACATATCGGACATTTTCCGAAAACAACCCCGACGTCGCACGGATATGGCAAATCGTGGTGCCCGAGTTGGCATTTACGCATCAGTTCCTCTTGCAGATTATCTTGGCGATATCTGCCCTGCACCTGAGCCATACGAACTTAGATGATTCCACATACTACGTCGCATACGCTCACAAGCAGTATGAGGCGTCACTTCGATTATCCTCATCTGCTCTCGCTCAGATCTCTCCGTCGAACTGTCACGCCTTACACGTCTTTTCCGGCATTGTGTTTATTTTCCAATTAGGAATTTCGTATGGCATTGGAAGCCTTCTCTATTCTGCCGATGGTGTCCTGGCGCATTGGGTCATTCATCTTCGCGGGATTACGACGATCATGAATCCATGTTTCAAGGATCTGGAGTCTGGGGTTCTGAAACCGCTCCTACAAAGAGACTTTGGCTCGGATAGCTTACACGGGATTGATGGCACCTTGAGCCAGCTTGTGGATCACATCCGTGCCATCTTCCCGAAAGGAGACCAAGTGGTTAAGATCTATCAAGACGCTATCACTGAACTTATCCGTTGGTCGAAGATAGATGACGGCGGCTTTTTCGGCTGGATGTGCGCGACCCAAGAAGAATTTATAGCTTTGTTGGCCACCAAAGATCAACTTTCACTAGTTATATTTTCTTATTCTTGTGTTCTTATGAAGGATGGACAGCCTAGGTATTGGATTGCTCAGTGGCCACAGGAACTGCTACGTGAGATATATGGATATCTCGATGAACCGCACAGAGCCTTGATCAACTGGCCTCTACAGATGTTGGAATTAAGTGAAGATTCTCTTTCGGTATGATTTGCAGCAGTTCTTATAGTCGAATCATCTGTCGACAGCAAGGCAGGCATCCAGCTTGTAGTTCCATCCAACAGGACATTTATGCTGGGTAATTCATCCTTCGAAGATGATACCCCGGTCCTAATGGAACAATATAATAGCCTATGCACCTGGGCAACCTTATCGAGTGCCAAGGACGGGCTCCTTGCGTACAGACTGTGTCCAGAATAGAACAAACATTTTACTAGACTTGCATTGGCAGGAGATGATGATGACAGGTCTTGCTTGAAATATATCTATTCTCAACACGTGACTGTATGCAGAGTATATATTCATTGATTCAAAGCCAAACGCATGTTCATGGTTGAAATCCCCAGACTTCACGAAGAAGCAGCAGATTAATAACTTACTGTAATGGCGTCACAACGAGACCATCCCTTTCAAGACTAGAGGAAAAGGCATCGTAGACTTGTCGCCTCCATCCCGGCGGAGTCAACTCTACAGCCGCATGGCTCCCCAGAACACCATCACTTTCAAATGCCGACAGGAGCCTCATTCCCGTTTTCTCTTCATTATGCCACAAGTGGCACGTGGTGTGCGGAGTCAGCGATCGATATGTGGCAGCACTCACCACAGGGAGCGGTTTCTCAACTCGTCCTTCGAAGATTGGATCATTCCGATGAACAAGCATGGCTGACGGAACCCTAGCGCCGGCGAGGGTCTCCTTCCAGAGCTGTCCTTCTGCAAGATATTCAATGGCCCATTTCTCAGCCAAGACTTCCGTCTCTTCCGGTGTTCGTATCAGATATAGTGACGAACCGTCCTCATTGTTTTTCACCGGATGGAATGGTATAGTCCATGTTTTATCCCTGATGACATCCTTTCGATTGTACACAGAATACATTGATCGATATCGGGAATTTTTGAGTTGAACATCAAGTAGCCATAAGTGTTTTATGGAGGGTAAATCGGATAAGTTGATCAATCGTCTCAGGGATTCCGTGATCAGGAAGATACTTGGACAATCGCCTTCAAAACCTGTGAAACCATGTCTCTTGTCCGTGAATGCTCTGCATATGAAGCTTTCATTCGAGGGAGAATTGTCCACCACGCAGTTTATCATCGCAGTCTCCAGGAAAGGATATCGCGGTTTTTCCAACTGAACCGTATGCTCGTCCTTCGATTCAGAACCAGAATCAGAATCTGGACTGAGGAACTCCGCCCCAAACAGCGCAGGACATATTCTATAGAGACGTAGACGAAGATGATGCAAACGAGGCATAATCGGAGCAAGTGCCTCACAGATATGCGTTTGCCCCGCTCCACCCTGGTGAAGGCCTCTCATGTCTAGTTCCAGATTGACACACGTCTCCGGCAGCGCCTTGAGCACCGCGGCAATAAGTTCCCTCGACAGCAAGAACAAACCTGTCCGTCTATGCATTACCCCGAACGAAAAGGTCGACAACTGAGTCATTGTTCGAATGACTTCCGGAAGATCTTGCATCTGGCTCCAAAAGGCGTTGACCTTGCCCATGAGGAAGACCGCATCCTGATAGCTTTCCGCGACCTCATAGTCCTTGACAAAATAAGAAAGATCAATAGCTATCGTAAGCGATTTCACCAAATGACCCTTCGAACGATGGAACTTGTCAAGGAAGAGTGCCAAACTAGGAACCCCGATGACAATGTCTCGATAATGTTCCCATAGAGCAACTCCGTACCACTTTTTGCAGCATACGAGACAGGATATGAACGATGCTGGCGATGCGCTTTGCCTCACATCCTGTAGGATACAATGGAGTATTTCGTCTGGCAGATCATTGATGGTGAGAGCCTGCATTTTGGTCGTAGGTGTACAGTTTCGAAGATATAGTAGGCCTTTTGCCTGGAAGTCGACAGATGTTGATAATCAAATGGCACATGGTTGCGCTAAAAGGTCCGAGTTCCCTGTGGCTCGGGAATGAGGCGTTTATTCTCGCAGCATGACCGCTTGGCTGATTCAGGAATGGGGGTGCAGAGGAAGCGAAGATGCCTAGAAAGAAAAAATATTGTGCATAAAACCAGATCAACGGCCTTTGAACGGTCTAATGCATGTTAATATAAATCGGACCTTTAATTGGAGATTTGGTAAGTTTCGTAGTTCGAGTATTAGGTGGGAATTAAGTACTTAACCCCACCAACTACCGTATCTAATCACCTGGCGCACGTCCCCACCTGGCGCACATTTTTAATCGAGTTTTGAAGCATTAAAAAATATTAATATAACAACAACGAACCGATAAAATTATTAGATTTTTTTAATATAGCATTCTAGATGGGTCAAAATAATATTTTAGCTAGTTTTTAGTGTTGCGATAGCGTTCAGGCAGTCGAATCTGTCGTCCTTTCCTAGTAGTAGCCAAAGGAGCTTCTTCAATTTCATCCTCCTTTAGGCGTTGCTTTTCCTCCTGCGCTTGAAGCCGAGCCAGACGATTTGTTTCTCGAATTTGCTGTTTTTCTTTAGTAATTGTTCCTTCTCCTATTTTCGTTGTTCACGGCGGAGTTTATTCTCTTCTTTTTGGACCTTGGCGAGCTTTGCTGCTTCATCTCGTTCTAATTGAACTGCCCGTGTTTCTCTGATCTTATTCGGGTTATAAAAGATTATACCACCATGCTCTGGAAGACCTCGAGGGAGTGGTAAAGTTTTCCCACGATTCTTCTTCTTCTATTTTTGTATAAGAGTATTCTCCAGGCCCGAGCAACGTGATTTGAGTAGACTATTCTCTGTGGAGATGGCGTACATTGAATTGATCACTTTCCGAACATTTGTATCGTAAACATCGCTAACCACTTGTTTTAGGAGCCTTTCAATTTTTCGTCAATCTTCTGGCCTGAGGATAGAACGTGAACTCTCGCTGGAAGAAGGTCTTTCATTATTTTCTCTAGTAAAACGAGTAAGAACGATCTCTAGATTCCATGGATAAAGACCAGTATTTTTCCACCCACTATCAATGTTTTTCTTTGAAAAAGCAGTCTCCCAACTCGGCCAGAATATATGGAAAAAGTCTAGCTTTGTAATTGTAGAGAGTCCTTGGCAATCATACATAAACTTGTCCAATCTATTACTATACGCCTGGGCAAACGGGCTAAATAAACTAATATCAAGCGGCTGCAGAGTATATGTTGAATAAGGTGGATATCGTGCTAAAAGGATCCTATTACGATCACAGTAGTCGATAAACTTCATTGTAATATGGGAGTTATGACCATCAAAGATAAGTAGTCGATAAGACCTGCCTGCCTTTGCCTTCATCTCGTGATCAAATAAAGTCGTCAACCAGAGATATCCAAGATTATCATTTGTCCATCCACTAGGTAAAGATACAAAAAAACAACTATGTTCATTAGGATTGAAGTCTCGGAGCCAGTCGTCTGGCATATCTTCTCCAGCTACTTTATAAATAAGACTTGGAGATAGAGTAGTGCCATCAACACAGATGTAAGCAAGTAATTGTTGTAATCTATTCACGAGATCCAGGTTGAATTCTTTGCCTAGACCATCCTTATTCGTATCGACGTCGAGAAAAGATTCTTTTAGCTTTTTTCACGATGTCAATCAGGAAGCCTTTTTCATCTATATTATAGATATTAGCTGGCTCCAAACGGTATTGGTCGATCTTTTACCCTAAATACTCAAAGTAAAGCGAATATTTGAAGGCAAAATCAGCTCTTTTCCGGCAGACATCCATTCCAAAGTTGTAGGCTGAAAGAAGCTCATTGCGGTGTTTGCTTAGAAAACGAGATGGCCATATTTTTCCGGGTTTTTTTCCAATAATCTCTTTCGTAAAGTTCCGTAATATCTCATTTGATGGAGGTAGACCATATTCTATAAGATTATTTATCCATTTGAGTAGTAAAGCTGTTTGTACGTTGTTGAGTGTTCGTTGATTTTCATATTGCTCGTCGTGGGAGCCCTGGACACCACGGTGTCGTTTTGATAACGTTGACCGATTGACACCATATTTTTTGCAGTTTCAGTGTAATTAGGTTTTTCTCCAGGCTTCAGCGACTTCAATTCTTCAAGAGCTAATAAAATAGGATCCATT
>QEIL01000129.1:0-104443 GCA_003116535.1 Paecilomyces niveus
GGTTTCACGAATTCTCTTTGATTTCCTTCCTTTTTCTCCCCAGTTTAGTCTTTTCGAACGATGTCGCCTAGCTAGTTAGATGGCTTCTATAGCTTCAATATTACTACTAGATTGGATGCCACAAAGAGCGTCGGAAGAACCCCTACGCAGGTGGCCACAACTTAGCCAATCTTTTTATCCATCATTTGCTGAGACTAGGAGAGGGGGGTATTCTAAATTATGTTGTCCGTTGGAAAGCCCAAAAGAAAATTCCATAGTAGTAGAATAAGTCCCGTCTAACCATTCGAACTGGAATGCAGGACCTAGATGAGAATAAATTAGATAGCTATTAGCGTACTGCATTTAATTCTCAGCCCAGTGGTTTTGAGTTTATTACGGAAGTTGATATAAGAGAAGATAAATGGATCTTAGGAACATCCGTCCAGGATAAGCATACACTAGGGAATATAAATATAAACTATTATTATAAATCATAACATCTCTAGGAAACCCCCAGCGCTATAACTCTAATTAATCTCTAGTTACATGGCATAGTATATGGCATCAAGTATCAGGCATAGAACGGAGACATAAAATCGTAGATCAGATACTGAATTCTCCAGCGCTAACGGCATCCAAAGTTAGTCTTCAGCTCATAAAAGCGTTCCAATAGATAGAAAGCACAAACACCAGCTGATGCGAATGGGTATCTAATCGAAACTGAAACAACGGATCGCTTTTGTTTAGATGGTGACAAATCGTTTCAAATGGCGCAAATCATGCCTCGCCCGTGTGCTCCTGGGCCTGTACTGTCTGGATAAAGGTAGGCGCGAATCGACTCTTCGAACGTAGTTTAGGGCCATAGATGTAGAACATGACCGGTATAGGGACCAGAACAATGGCGACGCAGCCGAGAAGAGTTCCAGCCCAATTGACCCCCATCCCACGGAACTGCCAAAGAATCAGTTGTCCGCTCATCACAAATGACTCAGAGAACTAGGCGGGGGGTGAGTACCATATATTGCGAGAAGAGGGGAAACCCGGCACCCGCAAGGGAACGCATAAAAGTATTCGCGGCGATAGCAGAAGCCGCACTAAGAGCAGTCAGCGTCTGAACCAACAGCTGTAAGAGACAACTCCGAGAAGGGAACCTACAAGAGCAAATAGGCGTCGACGATGTAATTAAGTGACTGAAGGAAAATGGAAAGAAGACCAAATCCAGTTAACAGTCCAGACAACGTAGGCACTATCCAATGAATGCTAGCCTTGTAGCCAGCCCAACCGAACCAGAAAAGACCGCCAGCAAATGCAGCACCTCCAACTATAACAGGCGGCAGACGCCATTCAGGAAGAGGAATGCCGTTATTAGCAGCTAATTTCCTGTTGTATGACGGCTGCTGAAGGATAATACAGACACCAGCTATGAGTTCACCGACAATCATGCCGAAATAAGGGAGACCGCCAACTCCCTTGTTCATGCCATGGATCTGCTGGAAGACGATTGGATATGCTGTCATGAACAGGTAAAGGAGGCCATAGAT
Source organism: Paecilomyces niveus (assembly GCA_003116535.1). Lineage (NCBI taxonomy): Eukaryota > Fungi > Ascomycota > Eurotiomycetes > Eurotiales > Thermoascaceae > Paecilomyces > Paecilomyces niveus. The sequence continues at coordinate 1,521 of QEIL01000129.1, forward strand.
AAACGCCATGTAGAGACTGAGAAGCAGTACGATTGGCTCAGTGAACAATATCTTCATGGGACGGCTGAAATTCTTCTGAATAAGTTCTCCCAAGTCGACTTCGACCTCCTCCTGTTTTGCATGGATTCCCCAATTCTTCGTACGACGGCGGAGTTCTGCAGCTTTTTCAATGAGGACAACGGGCGGATAAGTCTCCTGAAGGAACAGGAAGTCCAGGACTAACGCGCTAGCCCCCATAATACCAGCAAGGTACTCCGTCCAGCGCCATCCCAAGTAGCTATCCACGATGAATCCGCCGATAAATGGAGCAAGAAGGGGCCCCATGAAAACGGTCATAGAGAATAACGTGATGGCAAGACCGCGGGTACGGTTATCAAACATATCGGAGAAAACCGCCGCAACCACTGCGATTGGGCAAGCTCCAAAGAAGCCTCCGAAAAATCGACAGATCATGACTGTCTGCAGGTCTTTCGCGGTCGCAACGGCGAATTGGAAGATCATAAAACCAAACATAGCGACTAGAATGGGTAACCGCCGACCTCTAAGCTCAGAGAGAGGGGCCCATACGATAGGACCGGTTGCGAACCCTAAGACATATAGAGAGAGACCAAGAGTCCCGACTTCTGTAGACACATGGTAGATGGAGGCGACATTAGTAGTAGCGGAGGAAAAGATACTGCTCGCGAAAGAGGCATTCAGAGTCGTCCAGCCAAGCATCAACGCCGTTGCGACTCTGCAGTTGAAGGGTCAGCAAGAGACACCATCCTAGAATATGGGACTGACTGAATTCAAAGGACTCACTTTCTTTTAAATGCCCAATTTTGCGGGTGTAAAGGGTCATCGGGGCCGTCAAATTCCACGACATACTCCTCCTTCTCAGGTAGAGGCGGCGGATACGGCTTCCCACCGCCAAACGCTGGCAGAGGTCTCAGATGCCTTAAAGAGCGGGACTTGATGCTAGCACCGACTGTGGCACTATGCTGACTCTTCTGAGTCGCAATGCGACTGAGAGCGGTTGCATTTCGTTCCAGGTCATGTCCGGTCTGTATTCTGGATAGAGTAGCTTCTTCTTCGAACGAGGACGTGGATGAAGAGATGGAGGAAGAGCTCGAAGATGAGATAGAACCTGAGCGGCGAGAGACATGGCCAGTCTCCATGGACTGACGAGTTCCAGGGCGACTGGCCTGCTGCTCTGCCTTTGCAATGTCCTGCGACACGATATCCATGATGGTTCTCTAGCAGAGTACCCTATAGCTACGGAGACCAGACCTCAGGTGCCTGGTATTTGACTCTCAGCCTGCTGGACCTCTTGAGAGGCTCTTAAGGCACACCTCGCTGCTACGATCTAGAAAATACATCAGCTGAGGCGGTGGCGAAAGAAAAATAAATATAACAGCGTGCGGACGACCGCGCTGGGCAGATAACCTGGGAAGGTCAAGTGCGAGCCTAGTTGGAACAACGATGGCTGCGCCGCGTAAAAGCGGACCTGGTGCCGGCAAGGAACCACTGCCGCAAGTCTAATTCCCAGTTCTTAGTCTCCTGTTGGAGATATTCCCGAACTGGACGATCTACCTTTTTTGCTCTCGATATGATTTGCGGTTCGACCACCACCTACTATATTGGACTACTGCACAAGAACCTTTTACCCTCCCGAGTTGACAGTCCTGATGCGAAAACAGATCAAATTCTCAATTTGTCTCTCTGACCGCTTCAGAAGCAAGTCGTGTCATCCTGTGTTTAGATAACGGTTAGCATCGGGGATATATGACTCAAATCAAAGTGGATGCTACAGAAAAAAAAGCTATCGTTATCTGCCCAAAAGTCTTCCATGGAAAAACTCCACTGGGCAGGTTGGCTTCTTTTCGTCTCCACTTATCTACCTTGCGGCAGCTCCACCGAATTTGTGTACCCGAATGGCTGTGTCTTGATTACTTTTTTATCTGGCGGTCTAGAGTCTAGACTGCTGGAACGCGAGTTCTTCAGCTCTTTGCTTTTTAATATTACTGTATTTGCTTTGCCTTTTTGACTTTGACGTTGCATGTCCGTCCTGCATAATGTTCCGAGCGGCGATCTTCCGCCGCAGCGCATGACGGCATAAGTACGCTAACTGCCGCGAAAGTGGTGGGAAGACAACACAACGCGAGCATAGAACAGTCGATGGGCATCTAGAATTCTCTAGGCGTATATCCCATCGCTACCTCGACTATCGATTTTTCTCTATTTCTGCCCAACAGCTCCAGCGATCATCCTACTAAAGTAGTATACCAACAGTCCCCAGTTGTCGCACTATCGAATGACGGCGTGTTTTTCGGATGAGGACCGATAGGCACAAATTTTCTCGTGCCGATAGTACAGTATGCCATTTGCTACTTCGTCCATATGCAATGCATTATTCAATAAAGCAGTAAAAAGCATTGTTCGACTGCAATTATGCAGAAAAAAGCTTACTCTGCTAGTTCACATAACCAGCTAGCGAGATTGGGTGCACGGGTATTATTCTAATATGATCCAGCTCGAAGCGCACCGTCCATTGTGTATACATACTATACACTGTACTTTTAGAGTGTAGTGTACCACGTCGCTCAACGCGGTCTGTGCTTGATGTATGCGGGTATCTACAGAGCACATACTTCCATCACAGCTCACACACGGAACTGTGCTGTTCTTTAGATGCTCAGCCAGCCGTGGCGTCAATTCATTGAAAACCAATGACAGTCTTATCGTGACGCGTCCGGAGTGTTTCGGGGCATGGATGTCCTGACTCTCCAGGCCATGATACAAGCCGTATTGCTGGAGTAATATCAGATTAGATTGAATTGCTCTACATTGAACTTAATCTGAGTGGCTATGAACTCGAACATCATTTCCTGAAACCCTGAAACAATAGGTTGAAATACAAGGTAAGTGAATGTCGCTTAGAAATGGTAATTTGTGATCCCCAGGATCTGCCTGCCTTGTTTATCTAGGAATGGAAATACGAGTCTATCGCCTCTAGGTTCTAGCCTTGGAGGAAACGAAGAGATATGGGGCATTTGATCCCATGTCACTTCGCTTTCTTCTTCCGTAATCTAGCATTATAGGATATGCTCAGAATACAGTGTCTAATCATCTACTCTAAAATAAGACATACATCTGAGCATCCACGTGACCTGTCCGCAGAAGCTAGATGCCAGGATCGCTGTTATATATATTTCTGGCAGGGGCTGTAGTTTCCACTCTGCAAAATGCCGTGGCTGATGCATGAGGCATAGGAATCTCTCCCAGGCACGTAAGGGCGAAAAAGGAGAAAAGAGTATGTCCTTTTCTAGATAAACACTTACGCAGAGAACTCCAAATGTGATAGGTGGTGTAGAGTATCTATCCAATACATTATTTTCTAACCAATTGCATCAATGATGCTTAAATTTATAGCATAATGCGCAGTTGTCTAGAGCAGAAGACTTAAATAGTGAGTATTTCATGGTATGTGGTCGCGCGCGCGTGTGTGTGTAAGCAGGGTTTCTAGCAATTGTGGTAGGCAAAGACGCCTCCGGAAGGTTGAATCGATCGTATAATCAGCTGTGCTACCAGGCAAAACCCCAAACTTACAGCCATTTACCGATATCTCTTGGAGTCTACAAGGGCTCTCCGATAGCCAACACGGAATGCGGTGTAAGAAGGTTTTGACTCTGAACTCGACCGGCTAATCCTTGTGGTTATATGGAATAAATTGTCGTGAGATGAGATGACAAGAAAAGAAAATTGCTCGGCTATTCGGGAGAAAAGACCACATATTAAACGTCACGTTGTAGTTGGAATGAGTAAGCGTGAGCTGTTGTGTGTAATCGAGGTGGCAGTTGCGCCATCAACCTCCGATTCGCAAGCAACTCCACGAGGTTTATATATTCAGACATCTGAGGAGAACAGATGTCGATTGAAAAGTCTCTAGTCCAATTTCTTTCCCGCACAGGCTCAGAAATAGAACATGGAACTCCTGCTTTCATTGTTGCTCTTGGACAATCAATTGGAGACCGTCGGATCATTGTTCCAGTCCGGCGGAGTAATAATTATTGGGGGTTTTAAGCACAGGCCGTCATCCCACAAATACGGTAGCAAGGAGCGAACATGATCCCTAATAAATAAGGTCACGAATTGGCTTTAGGAGATGCTATAAATATCGCACCAAGCGGTAATTGCTGCCGTCGAGCTGTAGTGATAGTGCATGGAAATGAAATGATGTCGAGAGAAGAAATAAGAAGAATACGGAGAGAATCCACATAATGGACCTTTGTGGAGAGTCCTGACGCATGGCATCATCCCTTCCCCCCTGATTCAAAGAATGGCATTATAGGACTCCTGGTTCTTCCTAGTTCATATAATGAAGGTGAATCGAGGTTTCGAACCTCGTTCAGACCTCAGGCAACTCAAGAATACAATGACGGCGCCTCGTGGCCCAAGGGGGTGGTTCAATATTCATCAAGGCATTCCACGGTTAAGTTTCCGATAAGGTTCAATGGATCAGTGTCAAGATTTGAGGTTTGACATCGTGGGCAATTGCATACTTCTATAAACTTGTACAGAGAGTATTCAAAAGCTTATATTTTTTTCATGTGTCTGTCTCTCCCGTCCACAACCACTCAGCAGCGTGGCTACAGGAGAAAAGCTAAGATTGAGGCGCTCAGTGACGGTTCCTGTCCGAGCGCAGTATGGCATTACAAGTCGGACGACGGTTCCTTGAGGCTTGACACTGAGAGGGGCAGTGTCAGCCATGAAGTTCTCGCCAGCGTTGGAGAGCCGGACTGCCCCTTCAAAGCAGTCCCTTTCCTGACAGGCGGACCGTTTCGACAGCTGATAGGAGGTCTGGCGTGAATGACAGGTTGATAGCCTCAATCATCCTGGATAGTCAAGTGGGGGATGAGGGACGATCTACGACACTGATGATTCCTGACTGGTGGAGAGACCGAGGCGTTCCTGACGCTAACGGGAGACGGCCCAGGGGGAGAAGCCCAAAGTTGTGATCTCACTTTCTAAACACCTCAGGGGTCAGACACGTCCGGCCCATTTTTCCCAGGCTAGTATTCAAACCATCGTGAAAAACGCGACTGTCGGTCCAATGTGAGCAAAGACAGAGCTCCCGTCCAGCACGCCGGCTGCGCCAACTGGTTCGTCTCCTTCTTTCCAGTGCGACTCCCTATCTCCACGGGTCCACTGCGTGAAACTCCCGTCTCGATCCTTGTCCCATCCTGGATTCAAGTATCGATTCGAGTTAGATACGCAGTAGACTGTCTTCGTGGGCTCCGCATGCTCAGAATGGTAAGGATACAACGGGCCCTCTGGACCGCTCTGGCTCTCGCCCCGGTCGCTTCTCGACCCTCTCCTTCTCTTCCTTCTCCTCCTTTCACTTAGGGATCCCTCAGTCAGCTTTCTTGTCCTTCAATTTCTCTGTCCCTTCCTCCAACTGGCCGTGAGCCGACATTCTTTACTGGGACTTGTATTGTCCTATTCACTCCTTTTTCGCAAGTAATAATCATACTCGTCATTCTTTTCCGGAGCGATTCTTTCGACGTCCCTGTGGGTTACGTTGTCACGCCAATCGTCTATAATTGAGATCGCCATTATCGTGTTTATCGTGTTTATCGTGTCCATGATTTGTGCTTCGAATTTACCGCTTCCGGTCTGATATTTTCGTGGAGGAATTCTAATATTTCCCCTCGTTCTGGGACTTCTGGTGCTGCCCTCGTGTCTTTCCTGTTCTGAGCTGTCAGTTGCCTTGGGATATTGAGACCCTCCGGACCTCAATAGCTGTCCGAGAGGTGATCCTCTGGCCTGGACAGACGGGCTAGATACCAACATACATAATGCCTCATTCGCACTCGAGACGCCATGGCGTCCATCTGGGCAAACGTGTTCCGGCACCTCGCCCGCACCCCGTTCCCCCAGAACGCCTGCCCTTCCTATCGATATCGGACAGCCCGACTCTGGTCAAGAGGGACGCTGCCGCAACTACAAGTTCGACATATCACTCTTGTTCGGCAAATGACAGTTCTTCGTACTGTGAGAAGCCAACCAGTACCTTGTCCAGCGCTACATTGCCCGTCGTGCTAGGTGTTGTGTACGCTCAACCCTATAACTGTAACTCGTCACTCAATCGGGACTAATTGATGTACAGGATTCCCATAGTCTGCGCCGCAATTGTATTGATCATCTTACATAGACGGCACATCAGGAAGCTGCGGAGTGAAGATGCGAACGACAAGCATAAGTCGCTTGATTTCGGCATGGATGTGGTGGAGCCTGGTTCTGGAGCTCAGATGACTGAAAAGTCAGATCGCAAAGCTGGAAAGGGTATGTCGCTGGACATGATGGCAAGCCCCTATCTTCTGCCACCGGGCCTGCACGGCTCTCGAGAATCACTTCGATCCCTTTCGAGATCGATTAGTATCGACGACGACAAGTACCGACCAGCAACGGCCTACCTGAGTGACAATGCATCCATGAGATCATACCCACACTCCCCCAGATACCCCCAGGATGATGCTTCTAGTATAGGAGGTGGTAGCAGGCTTGGACCGGATGATATGAATCAGAACCTTCTGCAGAATGCCCAGCGAATGTCACAATCATCACCGCCGCGCCTCCGGGATCCCATTCCACGTCACAGTGATGCTGCAGGCCACCCCAATTCGGAGAACACTATCAGGGAACCTCGCTTGCCGTCGATGGCGTTTATCCCCCCGGGAATGCCTAAGCGCGAGCAACAGAATCCGGCTGGAAATCTCAACAGAAGCAACGACGACCCCAACGAAACAGATCATGGCAAGGAATCATCGAATCTTCCTGGTCGAGCTCAATCTCCAATCGTTCACTCCAGCGAAGATGAAGTAATTCCTGGGCAAGCAGTCACAACCAGAGAGCCGGTCAAGACCCCTCCATTGTCGCCTGAGCCGAAGTCGCCATTCTCAGTTGAGAGCTTTTCCGCGCAGATGGTTACCGATTCTTCTGGACCGTCTGAGTCGACTGTGGCGCGTCAACCCCCTAGGATCTCCCTTCCCTTTAGTGACGGGGCCAGCGACTATGGTGATATGCCCAAATTCGATTCGGACATCCCTGCTGTCAATATTTTGTCTGCAGAGGAGGACGACAAGCAGCACAAAGAGAAGGCTAGCCATCCCAAAGGACCACCACCACAGCCAGCTTCTGTGGAATACAGCTACGACAATCGTCGACTGACCCTAGGCATCCGGCCTTTGCCCCCAGAGGATCCCTCGGACAACCCCGAGCAGCGTGCCAACAGAATCAGATCCTTCTATAAGGAATACTTCGATGAGAACAAGTCGGGACCGGAAGAATACTCTGAACCGTTCGGTCCCGAGTTCTACGGAGACAGCGCTGTCTACGACCCAGTCACTGGCGACATCCTGACCGGTCCCCAAAGACCGTGGGCGGAACCCGTCAGCCGCCGAGCTATGACGCCTCCTCCTCGCGCTCCTCCACAATTCCAAGGAGCTGCAAGACATAGGCCTACAGGTTCGGGAAGTGGTATCATGCCTCCGGGTCCGCGCGCCTTCTCTTCAGCATCTGGAAGGCTTCCAGGACCGCCACGAGGACCGAAGAAGCCCGCACCTCCGCCAGCGCCTCTTCATATTCTCCCGACGCCACACGCGCTGAAGGATGACATTATGGTCCTCCCCATCGATTATGCACCGGGACCCAGTGTCAAGGATCGAAGAGACGGTCGTCCAGAGAGCCCGATGGGCGGACTCCGACCATTCTCTCCGGCGGTCAGGGCCCATAGTCCGCTTGTTTCTGCCTTCGATGATCTTGCCGTCATGCCTAGCCCGTAAGTTCTCCCTAACCCCTTCTTCTCTGGAATAATCATTCTAACTGTGATTTTAGACATGCCCTGCGGAAGTCGGGAACATTCACAGCCCTCGATTTTGCGCCGCCGCCTCGTTTCAAGAACGTCGACGCCGGAAGCGATGCTGGAAGCATCCGCAGCAACCGGACTGGAGTTTCTGCAGTTTCTGCTATCCATGCACACAATATCCGCGCTGGCGCATACCGAGTCAGCCGCCTTCCAGCAGATAACGTTGGTACCAGGGATGACATTACAACCAGCCTGCGCCCCAAGTGGGACATGAACAACAACTAAACATGGAACGCTGATTATCGTCTGATCCTGGTTTCTGACAGTCCTCTAATGATGTCTTCAGTGTGTCTTCCTGAAGTCAAGTCATGACCTGCTTGCTCCATCTTTCCCTGACCCATTGGGGTTTCACTGTGGGTATTGGTTCGGTTTTTTTCTTCTTTCTTTTCTCTTTTCTATATATTTGATGGCCCAGGCGTACATAGACCATATCTCTTGCTCTCATCTTGATTGCATTTCCTTTCGTGCCACATATATTATTTATAGGGATGCTTTCTCCGGTCCCTCCACCCACCACCTATTTCTTAAAAGCTTCCTTTCTCACGACCCTGCAGGCTCTGCAGGCGTTCTTCACTCTGGGGATAGTCTGGGGGTGTTTCCGTGTGCGTTCTCTGCTAGTGATCTATCTGTCTGTAATTTAGCTGGCTAGTGTAGGATGATAGGATACCGTCATTCATTGGGCTTGGAATCTTCAAAGTTTTTGAACCAATGAGGTGACTGAGATGAAGTCGTCCTTTTGCTGGAAAACTCCCCGGTTCATTTTACCGGGAATTAGGTTCTAAATAGTATGACGTATCTATCCAACTGAGGAGGACGGATGGATTGACCGAGTAAAGACCGTCCCACTACTATCTGCTGACAACGTACTACGTAGCGTGATGTGCCACGAGCCGCAGGAAGGGAAGCCCCGGAAAGAAGACTATCGAATGCAAACCAGCGGAAATCACCCCATAATTTGTCAATCTCTGTCCCTGACTTCTCAATTAGGCTTTATTGCTCCTCCGAGTCCTATTCCTTTTCTCTCTATTCACCGTGTTTCTCTAGAGGCGATATCAGATGTGTATCTATCCCCGGAATCAGTGTCAGCCTTCAGGTTATGTCTGAACAGCGCGAGGAAGCTATTATTAGAAACGGCGTGCGTATGTAATTTACCAATGACCAAGACATCTACGTGTGCCTGGTTAGGGACCTCGGGTAACTACCGTAAGTTACCCCAGGTCCAGCAGTTCTGGTAGTGGGCGAAAGCCTATCCTTTCCCGTAACCGGCGAGGTACTTTTCAGAACCCTAGGATCAAGAGCGTACTTATTGCTGGGGATTGTACGCAATGCGAAATCGTATTTTTTTTTGTCCCGTTTGATTCAAGAAGAGGACCGGATCCTGGCTGTCTCCGGATCGAGTGGGAGCCGGTTTCTGATGGTGGATCCGACTACTGAAATGCTACGGTGCCTGGGAGTTCAAGGTCTGGACAAGAGGCCGAGAACGGACGGGTGGCGCGGAACACTGAACGAACTGGGTCCCCCAATCGAGTGGGTAAGTGAAGACACGAAAGATGGGTAATCTGAAACGGATTCTGAATGATTTTGACGCCCACTTCGACTACCTACTGGATGAGAGTCGTCGGTCATGAATTCCTGGAGGAAATGACTAGGTATGGAATGGAAAGCACATAACCATAAGGTTATTAAGCGTTACCGGGAGGAGATGATGCGACATTATCATCCAGTAGCGGGAATGAGATCTATCCGATACGATACCACGCGGTATGAAAACAGAAACAAGTGGGAAGTTTACTCTGGCGGAAAACCCGACAGTGAGATAGTACCAGATTAGGCAGTCTGTCATGTAAGCTTAGATTTTTGACGCGTACTTCGGTAAACATATGGGGGTGTTTTTTTTTTTGGTGTTGAAAGATAATGAAACGCAATAATAATGGCCGCGAAACCAGTCGCTGGTACGCCTGAGACGCCTGACACCGTGTACTACGATTGTGACTTGTCGATGGGGGCGATTTGTCCATAGAAAGCGGTGTTCGTGTCATATTCGTGTTCCGGACAGCTGGTAGTCAACTGTACCTAGGTACACTAGAACCTTATGAGGGCGTGGTAACTCTGGGGGTTCCGCAAACAGGGAGTCGTGTCGACAACAACCTCGGGAGGAGAGTTGTAGCGGTAGATAGTACTCTGGACGATGCTAAGAATCATAAATGGATGTTGTTCAGTATTCTTGCCGCATTCATCCGAAGAGGATACGGTCGGGGCCGTGCCTGGGCTGCAGTAATTATTAGTAACTAACTGGAGTGACCCCGTCGGTTCTTCGTGTGCGTTCTAGGGGTCCTCATTCGGGCGAGTGATGAGCACGACGCTGGATGAGGGTTTCTTCGAGTATTGTGGTCAACAGCAAAAAATACTATTTTTCATGATACAAAGAATTCTCCCACTGGCATGTGATTCTTGAAAGACATTCTCTTCAGCCCTGCGGTGTCTCATCCGTTGCTGCTTAGCCTTACCCCGATCTCGTTTTCTCACATGGTGCGCACAGCCGCACCCGGTTTTTCGCACTACGCCCAAGTGATATACACCCAGACTTCCCAAGTCCCAACGCCCGGGCCCCTTAAAGTCATTCCCGTCAATGTCTCCTCCATTTCCCACCTGCGAGTGACTATCCCAATACCACAGCCTGACTCCAGAGCCGAGTCCTGTCATTCCACCTCCTCCCCTTCCTCTCGATCAATGACCCCCTCCTTGGTCCTGGTCCTGAAGATCGGTCTGCGCAAGTTGGTCTAGGAATCCACTGCTTTCTCTCTCTGGGTCGGTTAACTCGGTTTTGTCTGCGCTACTGCGTGTTCCGCAGACGACCTTGGTCCAATCTTCAGTGACCGCATAATCGGATAGGGTACGTCGATTTTTTCACGGTATCCTGGCCTCACGCTCCAGGATCACGGAACGCCAATCCGTTCATCAGCACCACCGATCGCGATTTGGGAGTCGGAACCCACATCCAAATTGTTCCATCAAAGTCGAGAAGTCGGTGACACGCTGCAAACTTCACCTCTTCCGCTGTGGTTGCGCGTTGGTACCGTGATAGTCAGTCATCATTGTGTCCTCCCTGCCGGACCGTAGGTTGCCAGTTAGTTTGTTTGCTTCGTGGTGGTCCGACTTGCAAGACCGTGACATCCGTACATTGGCCTAATTCGACTGGCAGAGACGTTTGTAATCGACGACTGTCCGCAAAAAAAATTGGCTGCTGTTTTTTGATTTCGGATAGTACCGAAGAGTTCCACTGCATCTCCTCACGCGTCTTTGTAGGAGTAGAACAGCGGATACTCGGACTGGCTGGTCTGGACAATTCCCAGTGGAGGCAGTTTGTTGGACAGGAACTCGCCAGTTTTCGAGGCTGACTGACAAAAGACCTATTGAGAGTGTTCCTTCCTAATATTCAAGATGTCTATCAATTATACAGGTAAGGTGCTCTTCTCATCGCGCCACGCGTGAATCCCGAGAAACAATGTCAAAAGTGTCAGTACTAAAATATCATCACAGCCGGTGTAGCGAGTCCTTTTGCGGCGTCATCACCAACAACAGCGGTAACAGCACAGAGTCCGGCGACAACAGCGCCCACCACAACTACATCAGCAACATCTACTAGCCAGTATACTCCCACGACGACATCAAATACTTCGACGTCGACTACGTCGACTTCATCGATACCGGAGACGACGTCAACAACTTCCACTTCGTCCAGCTCCTTATACACTCCTACCTCATCGTCCTTACCGTCCTCGTCGTCCTCGTCGTCCTCGTCGACCTCTTCGGCTGAACCGACGACATCCGCATCAAGCACACCGCATGGTACGACCATTATCACCACCGAAACGCCCTCCGGTGGAGGCACTCCAAGCGCTACGACGATCGTTATCACATCCACCGCTGCAGAGACGCAAACCCAAGCTACAGGTAGCTCGTCATCCTCAGCCACAGCTGGATCATCTACGTCGGCCGCAATTTCTGGCAAACATTCGAGCGGACTCTCCCCAGGGGGTACCATAGCAGTGGCAGTGGTGGTGCCGGTTGTTTCCGTTGCGTTGATTATCCTAGGTCTGCTTTTCTTGTGGAGGAAGCGAAAGGCAAGGAAGCTGGCTGAAGAGGAAAGGAGGAAAGAGGTGGAAGAATATGGCTTCAATCCTAACAATGACCCCGATCTCCCTCCGATGGCGACCAACAGCTACAGGGATGAAGACAATTCCGGATACCGAGGATGGGGCACAACGTCAAATGCCCGCAAGGCGTCCACGAATCTTTCCAGTGGAGCTGGTGTAGGATTGGCTGTGTCAGACCCCGATAGCGGACCTGGATATCACCATGCAGCCTCCCCGAGTGACGGCACGATCCAGTATTCAGAAGACGGGCCACATTCGGATGACTCCATCACTGCCCTGGGTGCGGTTCCTGCAGCTGCCAATAAGCGGAATCCGGATATTCACCGTGGCCCTTCGAATGCATCGTCTGCATATTCAGCAGCTGGGAGATCAGAAGGCTCCGAGGAGAGCCCTATTGCCGGAGCACCGCCCGCGGCCAACTACTACGATGATAATCCTTATTACCATGACATCCATTCGCAGCAAAATCCTTACAGTGACAACCCGTATGGCGGTAACCCACCTGTGATTCGTGATGTTCAGGCTCGGCGTAATACGCGAATCGAGAATCCGGCCGTGTTCCCGAAACAAGGGAATGCCGGTATCGCACAGAATTTCTAGAGATTCCCATGATTTTATCTTTCTTTCTTTCACGCCTATATTTCTATACGAACCCATCTCTCTGTGCGCTCTTGCGAGGTATTTTGAAATCTCGCCGAAGAGACTGCAATTTTGAGAAAAGAATGCGGCCCGTTGGCCGTATTGTTATTTAGTTTCTTTTTAATCTTGTGGGCTGGCATAATATGATATAACATGCCATTATGTCTCGTGGACTTTGCCTTCTATGCATGACTTTATAGTACCACTGCCACCGAGCTTCTCTTATTTGCATTCTCCTCCCCTTTGCCCTTCTATGTTATGTCGGAATGTATCTGTTGCCGTTACTTTCGACCTTTACGTTGTATTTTTTTTTCTAGGCATTTGATCTCTGCCTTGTTTTCTTCACCTTTTTTTACGTTTCTTCGTCCGCCACCATCCACTTCCCAATGGGTGGTTGCGTGCAGTCATCCTTTTCACCTACCCGTTTCCTTCTCATCTTTTCTTTTCTTTTTTTGGTGGTTTATCTGCTATTTCAAGTCTTTTTGTGAAAGCATAGGCCAAGGCCGTACGGTACTCGTACACTACAATCAATTATTATCACTTCTCCGGTTAATTCCCTGAAGCACAAAAGATTTAAAAAAAAATAAGGAACAAAAGGGGAATATTGTATCTCTATTTTTCTTGTCCTATACCTGAGTTACTTTGACTCAATATATATATATAACGTGTTTGCTATTAGCATATGTCTCATTTTTTTTTACTTGTTTTCTAGCTTCCAGCTATTATATCCACCTAAGTCTATTGTTCGTTTCTCTGTTTAACATACAGAATTGCAGCGTTGAACTATTGGTGGAATAATAGTTACCATGTAACACATACTACTCTATCGATTCTCGAGTAGAATTAGGTAGTAGCAAATTAATATGAAGGGTAACACGGCGGGTCCTCGAATTCAACTTCCGGTATGCGAGCTCGGGACGTATTAGCAGCCGTAGCTACCATCTATGCGACTGAGACTACCATACAGTCATATATGCAGTGCCATGCTATTCAGTCTTTACTTTTAGAGTAACTTGAAGAATATGGAGTAGGTAACGATGATCCCGATCTGGGCTCATGCGTCATCACCTGCCTAGGTACCCTGTTGGAACTGGGGTTCTGGATGTGATTAAGCGTCCTCTGCTCTACTACCGTGTCAGATCTCCTAAACATGCGAGGATCGATCATGGATCGTAGTTCGTGCTTTCAGGGATTGTTTTACGGCTGGAGATTGTCAGGAGGGAAAGTACATGGATTCATATTATTGTTATTGTTATTATTCACGGATAAATTGAAAATGACCCCGGTCCCCGTCGGAGAAGGGTGACGGACTGTGCTGTGTCTTGTCAGACATGACGTGACATAATGAGAATCGATCTCGCGGTCCTTTTATGTTCTCGATTCTGCAAGGGCAGTCGATTCTAGGTCGTGTCGAGATTAGCGTTTGTGCTGAATGGGCCCTCTCTTTACCATCTGCGGACCCTTTTTTGCAGAGACTAACGTGGGAGATTAATTTAGGAAACTCATTCGTTCAATGTTCTTTTTTTACCCGCATGGGGAGGTTTTAGCTTAGACTGTCCGGGCGGAGATGGGTTTTTTACAAGGTGTCACTAAGTCTAATCGGAGTGCCAAACCCATCGAGCGAGCTTGGAACGTGCTGTGGTTGGCGATGGTGATTGGTGCGCGTCGATAAAGGTTCTCTGGACCTCAAGCGCGCTGGCAACCACCACGAGAAGGTCCGTTCGGGAGTTGGACTCACATCGTTCTGTGCACAGCCATTACCATTACCCTCCGGAGGGTTGTGCTGTGTTTTCTGGCCCTTCTCAGAGAGCTGTCGTCGCTACCAAGCTTGGCCGCGCAGAACTGCCAGCGTATCTCGCGTGCAAAAGACGCCTTCGCGGCAATTGGTCCCTGGCGTCTGCTGCGCCAATAGCTTCATCCTGTACAGCCCATTCGTTGTATCTCGGTCTCTTGGTCCTCAGTAAGAGCTTGGAGACCCTTGTGGATTTTGTTTCTCAACTTCGGTAGCCTCCGCATCATCGGGCCCACGTGCAGTGGTCTCCCCATCTGCTGGAGTTGGTGCTTTACTTCCTCCCGCCACAGGCTAGCAGTATTGCCCTTGCCCATCGTTCCCCCACCTCGCGCATTGCTCGTTCTCTGATCCTTCCGAAAAGCCCCTCATGACTGCTTGTTATCTGCTTCTGTAGCAGCTTCTTCGTCCGGTGGTTGCCGTTTCTTCTGTCTCGCTCTGGAAACTTGGGCTCGGGAACTGCTTCGTGATCTATGCTGTCTTTTCCCGGTCTCCTATGAATCTGTTTTCCCGGTTCCAGCTTTCTCTCTAGGTTCTTTGTCTGCTGGGATCAACCAGTGTTTGCTCAAGAGGGGAAGTGAGAGCTTGGCTCTCACGCATCTGCGGTCAATATGTGCGTTCTCCTACAGGTCGAGGAGCTCTCGCAGGAGCGCTGGACGAATGTGGACAGCTCCTCAATGCCCTGGTTAACTTGTTGCCTGACGCTGGACTGCCCTTCTGACTCAGTTTCTATCACAGGAAGTTCGGAAAGCAGATTCAGCGAAGGCAGCTCGACCTTCCGGAGTACGCTGCAAGCTTCGTTAACTACAAAGCCTTGAAAAAGGTACGCTCCAACTTTTCCCGGACTGTGAGGAAGGAGCTCTACTTACGCAGTTGAATCTTTCATCCACAGCTCATCAAGCAACTGAGCGCCACCCCGACGATTCCAGCCCAGAGCTATACCGATGTTCACGATACGCTGGATCCCCAGGCTGCTTTGCGCGCGAACAAAGAAGTCTTCTTCTTCCGACTGGTACGCGGAAGCCTCTGGGAACACGAGCCTGGATCGCTGCTGACCACTTACAGGAGCGTGAGATTGAGAAAGTCAATGCATTCTATCTCCAGAAAGAAGCAGAGGTTGATCACTACCCTACTGAAGATTTTTTTCACAGTACTGACGGAAGACAGTTTTCCCTACGGTTGAAGACGTTACTTGACAAGAAGAGGGTCATCCAGTCGCGAACATACGCCAACTCGAAAGCTCCGGCAAATTTTGTCGCCTTACTCGAAGGCTTTCAGCAATTTGATGGCGACTTAAACAAACTCCAAGTGGGTTCAGTCTTCTTCGTAGAATTCCTCTTGTGGGGGAACTAACATGGTTCGGTAGCAATTCGTAGAGATCAACGAGACTGCTATGTCGAAAATTTTGAAAAAGGTTCGTCGATATAATGGATTCTCGTCTTGCTGGGTGGTAACGCTGACGAAAATGGTAGTGGGATAAAACATCAAAGGTCCGAACTGGCTCTCACTTAAGGTGCCTCCGCGTAGCCTGCATCTTCTGCTAACTCCCGTTTTAGTCCCGCATGAAAGAGCTATATCTCCATCGTGCTGTCGAAGTGCAACCATGTTTCAATAGAGAAGTACTACGTGATCTATCAGATCGGGCGACGACGGCTCGACTGGAGTTGGAGGCGTGGGCGGAAGGAGAGAACATCCATTTTGACACCACCCGCCCCTCGGAGCGAACAGTACCTGCGCAACATATCGGCAGTGAGGGTGACGAATTTGATCTCCAGGTTCTGCAGACAGCGGCTACGGGCAATCTCCAGACACTCCGCGAATGGCTGACGAAGGTTCAATCCTCTCCTGACGCTCGGGATCGGGTCACACGTACCTTCCTTGCCGCAATCAGCGACTTCTCTGATGATGTCCTGGGACTGCTTTTGGACAGTCATCTGGTCGACATTCACGCAGAGGATGATATTAATGAACGGAACTGCCTACACGAGGCCGCCATCTCAGGACGACCTTTTGTGCTCCAGGCTGGCTTGTCTGGAGGTGTCGACATTTCCAGGACCGATGTCTATGGCAGGATTCCGCTTCACTATGCCTGTATGCATGGTAGGGTCGAAATGGTACACGATTTGCTCGAGGCTGCTCCTCACACAGTGGACTTTATGGACCATGATAACTTTACGCCACTTATTCACAGTATTGTCCGTGATCAGCTAGCCTGTGCAGAACAGCTGCTTCACCACAATGCTAGGATTAACCCCGCATCAGAATCCGATCACATACCACTAAATCTGGCCTGTCAGCATGGTTCAGTGCCCATCGTCAAAATGCTGCTCGAGAGGAACGCACTTTTGCTTCCAGACGCCGAGGGTCTATATCCTCAACACATGGTGGCGAGAGCATCTCAAACTCCCGAGCTGCTGCTCATTCTAAAGCAGCATGGAGCTGACCTCAATCAGAGAGATAAGCTTTACCAGTGGACACCCCTTTTCCATGCTGCGAGTGAAGGATGCGTGGACTGCATGCGAACTTTATTGGAACTGGGCGCCGATGCAGCTGTTGTCGACGAGAAGGGCCTTTCAGCAATGTACTACGCTGCCTGGGAAGGACATCTAGAATGCATGGTGCTCCTATGGTCCCACCACCGGGACCCGCGTCTGTCGCAGCGGCCTGGAGACGTTCTGAACGGCTTGAATTTGATATCAGGATCTGAGCCAGAGCCGCTGCCAGAAGACACAATGTCTACAGACTTCCAGACGGGTGGTGACGGTATCCCGGACCTTTCCCTCCCACCGCCAATCATACCGCTGAGACGTTATGGACATAACTTCCTTGACACCAAAGTTTTCGTTCATATATACTTCGAACAACCTGGTTTTGGATCGATCATATTTGACCAAGCCGGACGCTACCCCGCCGCTCGGCTGACAATCTCGTCAAAGATGTCAGACCTGATCCCTCGAACCATTATGCTTCCGATCCAGGAGGACTCCAGGACGGTATCTTTCCAGATTGATAGTCTTGATACCTTCGCAGTCGATTTTGAAATCTTCCCGACCTTTGGGTCAAAGGTAATAGCGAAGAGTGTGGCCTTGCCTTCTGTGTTTAGTGCCGAAAGATCAAGCGCTGGCTCTTGCTGTCTACCTCTATTTGACCCCCGACTTCGGTCAATCGGCCAAATCCGCTTCAACTTCCAGGTCATCAAACCATACTACGGTGACCCTCTCGAGATTACACATTTTGCTACCTATTGGAAGGCAACCAGTGCTGTTGATCATGAGCATAATGGGCTGGTTACCGGCTCCAGTCTCTCGGGCGACTATGTACAGCTCTTTGTCCAACTGACCAAGGACAAAGTACCTGTTCTCTATCCACGATTCATTGTTGATCATCATGGCATCGATATTCCCATCTGTCATCTATCCTATGACCAATTCAGAAAAATCGGTCTGGAGAGAGGCGCAGACGAATCTCATATTTTAGCGTCATTGCGGGGTAAGACCACCGATGATATCGCTGAGCTACACCGGATTCTCGCTGGATCGTATATGTCCTTGCGGGATGTGCTTCGTCACCTTCCCATAGGAATACATGTCGCTCTGTCCATCTTGTATCCCTCCGTTGCTGATGAGCAGAGCTTGGACTTGACGTGCTTACCCGATATCAACACCTTTGCGGACTCTATACTCACGGTAGTGTTTGATCACGCCCGAGAGTCCAGAGAGCAGAGTCCCGATTTCATGCGCTCCATTGTCTTCACATCGTACAATCCGAACATCTGTAGTGCCCTTAACTGGAAACAACCCAACTGTGAGTTCTTCAGTGTCTTATATCTCGTGACCATTGATAGCTGACCTAGATTGCGCCAGATCCCGTGCTTCTCTGCAATGATCTGGGCAAGATTCGAGATTTATCCGGGGATGCTAGTGGACAGCCAGTGATCCAGAGCAGTGGCCGGACCTCAATGTCCATCAAGGAGTCCGCGAGAATAGCGCAGAGCAACAATTTCATGGGACTTATATGTCGTTCTAGTCTTCTAGTAAGGCCCTACTTTCCGCTTCGAGCGTGCCTTTGATTGCTCGAGCTTATACTAACTACTTGGCTCCGCAGAATGTAATGCCGGCACTGGTGGGAACGATTAAGGAGTTAGGCTTGGTACTCGTTGCAGACACTTCTGATGAGGCTGAGCAACTCACGCGCTCCGGTGCTTTAGCAGCAGCGGGTTCAATGGGCGTAGCTGCTGAATGGGCCTATCGGATGCCTGAGGGCGTCAATGGCGTGATGAAAGCCAATGGTGTTCTGAGATTTAACGATACGATTGATATGTGACGCACTTCTTCCCCCCGGCTATATCCCACCATTCTTTCTTTTCTAGGATACTGAAAAGGAGCGCCCAGTCGCTGTTTTGGTTTGATTATGCATCTACTTATCCACATCCTCTCTATGCATATGTTGGCAGGCTTTGTGGAGCGTTATATGTCCGTCTACGATAGAGTGAAATACACACGATGTTCTTTGTTGTATGGCACCCCACCTGTTTATGCTCCGAATCTTGCCTTTTCCTTTGAGACCTAATTTGCAATCTCTCGATGTCTTGCATTATTTTTCGCAGTTGCGAGCTCACGGATTTACATACCCTATCAAGCGAGGAAAGGAGATATCAGATGGATACAATGATTAAGAAAGCTATCTCCTAATGTACAATCATGCATGTATTTCTATTCCAGGTTGCTGAATGGAGAGATGGGGAGTCTCTTGCTGTATATAATAACATATCCAATGCAGTCCACCTTTTGAGGATGAGGTATTTACGGGTTCTTGGGCTTGCGCTTGCCGATGTCCCAGCCCCAACGTCTCAATGTCTTCACGACCTTCGGCGTAACGGCTGCTGTCAGCGGCACGCGCAGGAAGATGAAGCTCTTGTGAATCGCGTATGCGAGGGCCAGTTGTGTCCAAATACCTAGGGCGGGGTCAGATCAGCGGATTCTAGAACTCAAACGGTCTCCATGGCGAAACCGAGGGATGACATACTGGCACCCTCCTCAGCGTTCTTCTTCTCGGCCTCCACCACTCCATGATCAATGCTAGACCCTGACGCCTCCTCTGCGGCAGCTACTTCATTCTTCTCTCCCGCAAAGGGCCACACACTCTTAAGCGCCGATTTCACCGACTCTATAATAACATGTTCCCAATGCCCTATCCGATCCACACCCAGGAGCCGCACGGCCGCGAAACATAACGGGAAATCCAGCGCCGATAGCAATAGATACACGCCCAAAGCAGACCATCCGTATTCGCGGGATAGCTTCTTCAGCCGCTGCGATAGCGAATGCGGCTCCTCCTCGGGTTTCGCGTTCGTGGAGTAGCCGCGTCGAGGTATCCGGCCACGGAAGGAGACGGGGCGTCTAGTGAAAGTAGTCTGTCTGCTGGCTCGATAGATAGATTGTGGTGATCGTCGGAACGAGCAGGCGCAGCTCGATGCTAGTGTGGTAGTAGTAGTGGTACTCAAGCCTGCGCGTCGAGCGAGCTGGTTGGAATTAGAGACGGGGTTGGCTCTTCGAGAGAATATCGAGGAGCTCCTCCCTTGGAAGAGCTCCGTGTATCGCTGGAACAGGGGCCGGAAGGTCGTCATGGATTGTGAGGGGGGCATTGTGTTGCTTGATAGACTTCGTAGCCTGGAGCTGGACTTTTTTTTCTTTTCGCAAGACCAAAAAAAGAAACCCGGAAGTTCCGTGAAGGGATTGAAGACAACCTAACCCTAAGAGAAAGGACGAACACTCAGGAAGAACCGCGAGAATAGAGAACGAAAAGCAAGACAATCGAAGAACTGATATACAAGCAAGGGCCGTCCAAAGCGCCTTCGGTGAGATTTCGGTGACGTCCTTCCTTGCAGGGAAGAAAGCGTCGGCCTTAATTAAATGGGGTTTTTGGCGCCGCGCCTTTCCGCTTAGGAACGAATCGATGCGTTTTCTTTTTCTGGGATGGATATCACCTAGTTCTGACTTCAATATGGACATCGGAGTATTATATGGGACCGTCTGAACGGGATTGATCCTTGGTCTATATTTTATTGAGCTTTGTTTTGTGTTCCCTATGCAGAGTGCTAAGGATTAAGGCTGGCTGTTTTGGGGCTTTGTAGATCTACGGGCGGCACTTGAATGGCTTATTCCAAGACAATATCATGGACGAACATTCTGTACAGCTTCATGAATGGTTAAAGTAGCCCCATTTATGAAAAGTCTTCAAGAATTGTATTGTTTAACTTGATGTTAATTAAACAAGGCTCTCCCGATCTGGAGATCGTCCCAACTCCGGACTCCGGTCTTGGCATCTCCGGCGGTCTTCGCAAACCTCCGGAAAATCTCACTGCTCGGACTTTCATCTCCAATATCATCGTCTGGACACGATTAATTTCCCACAATGCCGCCACGGCTTCCGCTAGGGCTGAAGCAGGCGCTTTCGCCTCTTTGGAGCCCTTCATCTCTGGTCCAGGATGTCCCCAGACGATCCTTTGGCATCAGGTCCTTGGACACCCCTCGACCAAATCGCTTCAATGTTGGCCAGGATCTGCCCGTGTTGAAGTCGACGAATACAGCAGCTCTCGAGCGCAAGGCGGTTACGACTCCTCTTCGAACGGGTGCCATTGCCATCAAGAAGGGCATGACCGCCATATACGATCCCGAGACCGGCAAACGCACCGCATGCACAGTCCTGCAACTCGACAGAGTCCAGGTCGTTTCGCACAAGACGCGGCAAAAGCACGGATACTACGCTGTGCAGGTTGGTTCAGGATGGAAGCACCCGAGCAACATGACGAGATCACTCCTGGGCCATTTCTCTGTCAATGGCGTCTCCCCGAAGAGACACGTCCATGAATTCCGAGTCAAGGATGAGAGTGGACTGCTCCCTGTCGGACAGATGATTGGTGCGGACTGGTTCCAGGAAGGACAGTTTGTTGACGCCCGGTCGAATACGAGGGGTATGGGTTTTGCGGGTGTGATGAAGAGACACGGTTTCCACGGTCAGGATCGCAGTCATGGTGTCAGTTTGACACATCGTTCGCTAGGTTCTGCCGGTCAGGGTCAGGGTGGTGGTTCTAGAGTGTACCCTGGAAAGAAGATGGCTGGAAATATGGGTAATGAGCGGAATACCGTTCAGAATCTCAAGGTCCTGAAGGTTGACGTTGAGAATGGCATTGTTGTGGTGAACGGTATGTGAATGGCCCTTTCCTGTCTACTTATACGAGGTTTATACTGACTGATTTGTCGACAACAGGCGCTGTGAGCGGACCCAAAGGCTGCATCGTGAACATCCAGGATGCAATCAAGAAGCCTTGGCCTGAGGTTTCGGTCAAGCAGGAGGTTGCTCAGGCGGCTTGAAGTGGAGACGCTCTGTTTCCCATTTTCTTTCTACTTTTTCCTCTTCGGTGTACTATACATCTCATATCCGGTGATGGCGCTCGCATAAGATACAAATGATTCCCATTACTCTCTTCGCACACAAAATCTCATTCCACGATGCTGCAGCCCTTCAAACGCCAGTGTTTCCTTTCAAAAAAGTAGTATTATACCAAACTCCGAGCACATGCATCAGCGACGTAGTATAGCTGTACACTTCAGGTCTCGGACTTCCCGTTTCAAGCATAGTCCATCAGGCCAGGGATAAAACGCAGATCAGGTCGTCTTGTTGAAGGGGTCCTCCTCATTCTCATTGAGAAGCTGCACTACGGTGCCGTCCTTGGTCTCGAGGCTCCATTCTTGAGTACGGAACTGTATTGAAAGGTCAGCTCCATCCTTGACTATCACATCACCAATGCCGCAAGTTCTAAGTCTCCGCATATGTCAATGAACTTACATAGCTCATCCGCTCCGGTCTAATACTCCTGAACCGCATCTTCCCCTCTGACTTCGTACCCTTCACCCAGTACGAGATATCAATCCGTCCATGCAATTGGTCCATCGTGCCACTGATCCAGGGAATCTTGCTCGCGAAATAGATCTCATCGCCCAGAATCTCGCGCGCTCGCGGCGAGGTTCGAAGAGCATAGAGGGTACTGCTAACGACACTGGACGATGATTTCTGATAGTTGAAGATACCGAACATCGCTGCGCCGACGACGACCGCGAAAATAGGCAGAGTCCGCTTCCAGCTGCGACCCATATTCACCTCAGGCAATGCACGGTCTGCACGACGGTCCATCAGAGGGCCTGAATTCGGGCTTGGAGCGGGGATCAATGTACGGCGCGAAGGAAGGACATTTCGGCATCCCCGGCTTGAGAGCCGAGGGCGGAGGTGAGTCCGTAAGGCCCGGAGAGACATTGACTGCGACATCTTGTGTTGGCTGGGTGAGAGAGCCTTGGTTGTTTCTCTCCCTGCTGTTTTTCGCGGAGGTGGAACTTGACGGTCTGTCGTTGTTGGATGCCAGAGAACTAAGGTTAATTTAAAATGTCAAACAGTCCAAACTCCGACGTGTATGTAGAGTAAGTAGGCCGCAACGCCATTTCATACTTGCCTTCTTTCTTGGAGGCAATATTATTTTATAACCAACATAAAACACAGTAGAGAAAAATGGCTGCTCTCAGAATACGGAAAACTTTTCGGTATCCAGAAGACTCGGATGATGACTCGCGTCAGGAACTGGATGAAGAAGGTGGGAGGACTGCTTGATCTTTTTCTTTCTTATTTCTTAGAGTCAAAGCTCCAGCTCTAGCTCCAGCTCCCTTGATATGATACTGATACCTTGATAGAACAAGAGCAGGTTATTAACGACCTGCGCTCTCGCGACGATGCGCGAAACGCTGAATACAAAGTATGACTGAATTCCAATCATCTCAACCCTGTTTATTGATCGCTAAATCCGGATATAGTTCGTGTTCACTATCGTTCCTCTGGTTTCTGTAATCGCCTTCTTACCTGGATTACTTTCATCCTCCACAGCGGCTTTGGAGAGGATTATTTCTTTTCTCAGTACTATTTCCCTCTTGGGGAGCGCGTATATCATGAAATACATCCCGCTCCCGCGACCGGATCCGAAGGGGAAGCGTCCGGTAAGAAACCTAGGACAGATCGAGCTTATCAAGGAGCATCTCGTTTCTATTAATGCCGGCCTCTGTGGGCTCATTGCCTTGCTCTCCTATGCCACAGACTATGGGACGTCCTATGGTGGGATCCCGTGGATCTTGTACCTTGTTCCCGCAGGTAAGTTATCCTTGTTAACGTGCTCTTTCTATTCTCAGTTCGATTAAGGTGGTCTAATACTGACATTTGTTATAGTTGTGCTGGGCATCATCTGCATTGCGCGAAAACTGATGCTTTCCGTTGATGTGGGACAGCTTGAGAATCTCAAGTATGATTATAAGGGAGCTTAGTTGTCTTGGTCTTGGTCTTGGTTTTGCGTTATACTGTACATATTTTAACGTCGTCTCGGTTCTTTCTCATGGGTTTGAATGAAATGATCTCCGCCAAGTGCTGTTGAGTATGGTGTCTATTATGTTCCTATATTGAGCTTTTCAGTGTGTATTTCACTTCGCTGGCTAGGTCTGGAATTTCCAGGAGGCAAGGCCAGCTCGGTTGTTGTTACTCTACTGTTCTCGTTATGATACTGGATTGGTATACTGCAGTTATCTATTCCTAAATTCTCTGTGCAGGAGCCCAAAATGTTACCATCCAGTTGCACAGCACAGCAACCAGATAGTCAAGTAAAAGCTACTTCAAACGCAATATAATTTGCCTACCGTCCAAAACACCCCAGATAGCTCCACATTAGCATATCATTAATCATCCACAACAGTCTATTCAAGACGACCGGCAACGCCAAAGTCAAAGGTTGATAGATCAGAATGGTATATCTACTCGAAGTTTTTTTAATTATTCAGAAGATATCTGTATGACGACTATCACCAAGATCTAGAAGAATTCTCCACATTCAAACTCCAGCGCTAAACCGAACCGCTTGATGACCTTCCCTTTCATTTATTATGGCCTGGCGTAACATGCAAGGTGTCCTTCGTCACAGAGGGTCCCTTATTGCCACGCAGATGTTTAGAAGAGTTCGAAGAACCCATTGCTCCATTCCGCTGTTCCGCATCGCCTTCGTTAGTAGAAGCAAGATCGGATCCCTCGTCAGGCGAGCCCCATTCCCTATCTAGATCATCGAATTTGCCCTCAGCCCATTTGCATGGCCAGGAGCTTGGCTCTGCGGTTCTCTTCAGCTGCTGTGAGACGAACCGGCTTTACATGGATGTGACCAGATTCTTCGACTGCGCTATTATCTAGGGCATCATCCACAGCCTCGACGGAGTCATCTGTCCCTTCTGACGGTGGAGAAGGACGATGCACCCAAGACCCAGAGTTAATGACGTCTGGCTGAGATTCGTGGTTATCACTATTGTGGCGGCGCGACTCATTGACCGGAGAAGCTGGCCTAGCTGTCCGGGTCTTAGTTGCACGAGGTGGGTTTCTCTTATTCCTAACAGGTTCTGGTGACTTTTGAGAACGATGTCTCCCGGGAGTGAATTCCTCGTCGTCTTCGGTACGAGCTCTATGCTTTCGATGGACCCGAGGTTTCACAGAGAACGATACCAGATCATGATTCAAAAGATCGGATTGAACCAGAACAGCATCATTGAGTGCCCTTACTGCTTCGATGGCTGTAGAGATCGGATCCTGTTCCGCTGGTTTATTTGGTTCCCTTTGTTTACGACTGAATTGCTTCGATGATGATGAATTTTTCCGTTTCCTTGATGCATCCCGGACTACTTCATCGCCCGGTCCGTCGTAAATTATATTGAAACCATTTTGCACTTTGACATGTTCGGTGGGTCGTTTTCGTTTTCTGCTGTCTACCATCGAAATTACTTCAGCGCTTGTATGGGGGTTCTCGACCATTTCAGACGGCGCCGGCATCTGAGACGTGTCCGGTACAATCGAAGGGCCCTCGGGATCGGGGTATTCGAATGTTATGGCTTCCGTTGCTTCATATTGATCCCTCATGTCTTCTCTAAGCACTCCATCTCTCGGAACAAAGAGATGAGGGTCTTCGGATCCAGCACTGTGATCTAGGGCAGGATCGATAGGAATACCACCGTGAGCAGCACCCAAAGCGGGATCGACAGGGATTTCTTCATAATCCACCGAATGCGGTGCTCCTGTTTCGACCGCAGTTGAACTGGCAGACTCGACATAATGCTCTCCGAGAACAGGTTGGTCCAATTTCAGCCTTTCCGCTTCTTCCAGATGTCTCCGAAGGCGACGACTATTCTCAAAGCCACCATCACCGGCCTTTTTGAGCCATACAATATTAGAATGACTGAAGTCCACCAGGCTTTCCACGCTTCGAGGATCGGCTATGTTCCTGGTATCATGTCCCAGTAAGGTGCCTTTAGGTTCGAAGGGGCTCATTGTCGGATCCCTCCGACAAGCAGCACAACTGCAGATTTTCTGACATTTTGGGCACAACCACTCTCGCTTCTCCATGACCGTCTGCGGCATAATATCGAAAGCTCTGAACAGACTTCCATAACAGTAGTTCGTCTTACATACCTCACAAGAAGCAAGTTTCCACGTCGCCTCAGCATACCTGCAAATGTGACACGTACGTTTTGTTTTGGGTGTCTTCTCGGAATGAACTTTCCTTCGTTTCCGAGGCCTGCCGTCATCATCAACATCAATGTCTTCCTCGGGTTCTTCCAAGGTCACTGGTTTAGTGATATCCACCCAGGGGCGTTTCCGCAACTCTTCTTGACAAATCTCTGCCAAGGTACGCTGTCCTGCATTGTGCTTCTCTTCCCGTTCTTTTTCGAAAGTCTTGATCGCATCGTCAGCGAAACCACCAAGATTGATTATCTGTTTTCTCCATGACTCATGCTTCTCGACCAGTTCTTTCCAACGGAACTGCTGCACCCATTTCAATTTTGAGATGCAAGCGCAGCTCCTGCCCATAGTATAACACTCCATGCAGATATCATAGTTATCTTCCTCACCAGAAGGAAGTGTGCCGACACATGATGGACAAGTCAGGAACCGATTGAAGATGTTACATCTGCAGTATGAGCAGGTTACATAGCCGTCGTGAGGCAGAAACTGAATATTCCTCTCCTCGGGCCGCTCTTTCGAAAAACTTTCCGAAAGTAGGATTTTAATATAGAGAGTGTGTAAGCGCCGAAAATCTTTCTGCAGTTGGCGTATCTTTGGGCCGCCGAGATTGCGTTCCTGAACATGTCGAAGTAATTTCGAGTACTTGTCAAGAGAGAAGAAAATAATAGCTTTGTTCTTATATTGCTCATCGCGGCACACCATTCTTGCTCGTGGAAGAGCTTCATTCAAGGCTAATTCTAGGGTCTCAACAGTGGTGCGATTCCAGGCTACCTTCATAGTCCTGGTTCCCCTGTTCCAAACCTGATGTGGTGCGAGTGGTGGAATCAGGATAAAGTCACCGGGTCTCTGTTCAACGACATATGTCTTAAAGGGAGCCCGTTTCCATGCGTTAATTTGAGCAAAATGGTTCTCAATCTCGATGTCGTGACCGAGGGTTGACAACCAATACTCGGACACAAGGTGGCGATCCTTGCTTTCGGTCATGAACCAGATAGAGGACCCTCGCTTAGTCGGTTTTCCGTGTTCAACAAGGCCAGTAGAAGCTTCGACCATTATATTGTGGCCGAGGCTAGCACACATTTCTCGGTGCGCTGGAGTGTAGGTACCTTCATGGCCGATATAACACATTAAATTGTCTGCCCTCATCTCCGGTGGAAGACTGCTCATTAAGTCTCCTGCCTTTGCAATCCCCTTTCCTAGCCTTGTCCCAGCGCCGTGCGGATTTGGTTCAAGCTTCGCCCCTGGCCCGCCAGCATCTCCTGTCGAATCATTCAGGTAGAACAGCAACGGAGGGATAAGCTCCCTGAGCTTTTCATGCCAGACAGGAGGGCAGTCAATGTCTTTCAGATAAATTCGCTGGCGTGTAGGCTCTTTATAATTATACACAGTCCACTGATTGGTCAACATAGGCATGTTGTTTAAATAGTGGCTAATAGTCATGGGGATGTTTGACTTTTTCGACAGATCTCTTGCGATCTCGGCTATGGAGCAAAATGACTGCGGTTAGCGATCTATTTGAAGGCAAAGGATGGAGAAAAAACGTACTCTTTGTGGCATGATTGTCTCTCAGCCACTGCTCTGAAAAAATCCATTTCTCCAGACGGTTCTCATATCCTTCTATGATCAGCGGTTTTCCTCCGAGGATTACATGCAGAAGCACTAGCTTCTCGAAGTTTTCCAGCCCTTGTTCATCGATCGCGTCGCAGTGGATTCGGACAGCGAACTCGAAGTTCGGGGTGGACTCGACGAGCGCTGTAACGTCGAGGTCCGGCGGGATCGGCTCAAAAGCAGCACAGGGGCGCTGTGCGGGCATTCTGGCTGTCTAGCGTATTGAATATTGCGGGAGGTAGTGAGGGTTAACTTGTAGTCGGACCAAGTCGGTATCTAGTCACCACAACCGATATCACTCTCTCCACACTTCGCCGATATGATCGCTGAAAAGAGAGAGTTCCCTCATGTGAAAGAACTATGTGAATTATCAGTGAGACTGGAGTAAGCTCGGACAGTCACTTCATATGGTGAACAACACGAGGCAGCAGTTCGAGAAAGCCAAACGGAATGACAAACGGAAGTGACCGTTAGATCCTGTGTTGACATTCGACTCTGTGGGAGAGCAAGAACCTGGTACTAGCGTACTCCTAGTTCGTGGCTAAGGAGCGTGGGAGTATAGACCAGCTATAACACATGAGGAGCGTCCTGCTTGGTGACATCTAAAGTAGAGAAGCATCTCGACGCGGCGGCGTGCAGCATCTCGGCGATGCACTAAGCCTATTTTGACCTGACAGACCCAGTCGAGGTGCCTTCCGGTCGGACCGATCAAAAGCTCAAGAGTGATCTAAATAATAATGAATTATGCCTCAATCTTTGGCTCTCGATGTGACTTCGTTCCTTACTATTCCCCCCTCTCAATTGAATAAAACGATCTTTAAACCCGCCATCAATTGACTTCCCACAAGTCAGAGAGCAACTCAGATACACTCCATCTAACACCGCTCACAGCTTGTCTTCCTCAGCCTACCAACATAGAACTGATTGCGCCAATTCTTCTTTAAATCTGTTCCGGAGCATCTTAAAGAGGCTCTACATACATTGTCCGATACATCGCCAAGAATCATGTCTCCTTGAGCCAAAAACGCAAACCTCTGCAACGCCTACCCATATCTAACTCGCTCGAATACTTGTGGATTTTTACATGATGGCCTCTACTTTCAGTCGCTCAAGCATTGCTTCCAACATGCGACTTCTCTATCCCTTCAGGGCAGCAGGCAGTACTTCCTCTTTGTTCCTGGGAAGACCTTTCACTACCCGCGCCCTTCCACCTATGTCTACAGCGTTTATCTCCAGAGCCCCGGTGACGGCCGGTGCGTGCCAACTTCGAATCTCTCGGCAGCTTTGGAGGCCACATGAAATCACAAACAACGGAGGGATGCCAATTAGGGAATATAAGACCATTGCCCCTTTACAGGCCCCTACTTCCGCTTCACTCTCCCTCACAGAAAGGGAGAAAGAGTCGTCTGTTGCTCAATATGTACCACCGCAGACTGGCTTGCTCGCATATATTCCAAAATCATGGGTACCTTACGCCGAACTTCTGCGCCTGGACAAGCCAACCGGGACATATTACCTCTTCTTCCCCTGTCTATTCTCGACTCTTCTTGCAGCGCCAATGGCAACGCCGATAACCGCGCCGCTGGACGTTATTACAACGATAGCTCTATTCTCCGGTGGTGCATTGATTATGAGAGGTGCTGGATGTGCCATCAACGACCTATGGGACAGGAACTTAGACCCAAAGGTTCAACGGACAAAATTTCGACCCATTGCTCGAGGAGCAGTGACTCCCCAAAAGGCCATCATCTTTACCGGGACGCAGTTACTGGCAGGCTTAGGTATCCTTCTTCAGTTTCCCACGCAGTGCCTATGGTACGGTATACCAAGCTTACTCCTCGTGGCAACCTACCCACTTGCGAAGCGGGTGACGGACTACCCACAGTTCGTTCTGGGACTTACCTTCTCATGGGGCGCGATCATGGGATTCCCAGCTCTTGGCGTCGATCTGCTCTCAAATCCAAATGCCCTTCAGGCAGCGGCTGCCCTGTATGTCAGTTGTATTTCCTGGACGGTCTTGTATGATATGATATACGCACATATGGATATTAAAGACGATCTGGCAGCGGGGATTAAGTCTATTGCACTGCGTCACGAACACAACACGAAGACCGTGCTCTCTGGTTTAGCTGTAGCCCAGGTATCTCTCCTTGCTGCAGCAGGGATGGCAGCGGGGGCCGGCCCTCTCTATTTCCTCGGAGCGTGCGGTAGTGCAGTTCTTACCCTTGGTATCATGATCATCAGGGTCCAACTGAAGGATGTAAAAAATTGCTGGTGGTGGTTCAGGAATGGATGCTGGTTTACGGGTGGGGGCATCACATTGGGATTGTTGAGTGACTATGTAGCACGGCTTCTGGGGCTCTATGATGAAGAAACCGAAACCCACTCCGAAACGGCACAGAACCAGTAACCTGGGGCAGGATCATCAGTCATCTCAAATGATGTTTAAGCCTTCTCCGCAGGCTTCAGCTTTCAGTAAGGAAGAACTAGAGTATGATACACCAGACCGGAATCCTGATTACCATATTTGACATTACCTGTACAAAAAGTAGCCGCTTTTCAGCTCTGTAGTAAAATCATACTCTCTAGTTTTCAATTGACGAAGCAGACGCATCACAGAATATTATGCGTTATGTCCAATAAAAATCCGATGCGGTATAGAGCGTCAAGGCCTGTATGAACGGGAGATCCGGCGCAAAGGATATGCATAACTAATACTTTGGATGGTTAGTTTCTTTCCCATGATCCCTGGTGGAATCTGGAGACTGATTATTATTATTCCTCCTAATATTGGACGACGAGAACCCT
This sequence comes from Paecilomyces niveus, assembly GCA_003116535.1. NCBI lineage: Eukaryota > Fungi > Ascomycota > Eurotiomycetes > Eurotiales > Thermoascaceae > Paecilomyces > Paecilomyces niveus. The sequence continues at coordinate 32,017 of QEIL01000129.1, forward strand.
ATGGGCCCGAACGCTAGTTGGAAAGGTTCCTCAGCAAATCCAACAATACATGCCTGATCCTTGGCTTGTCGAGGACGTCCGTTAGTCTGTGCTTCTATACCGGCTCTGCTTGTCCTCGTCTGGACCAATAATACTATCGATAATAATAATGATATTGTCCCATGCAGACTGCTGTTCTCCGCATAATGTTCCGCGGGAACAGCTAGTGCACGCTTATTGTCGCCACTAAGTACGGTTGTTAAGTAAGCATCCTTCCGTCGGCGCTGGAGTTCAAGAATGCCGTCATAAAAAAAAAGTACCTCATCCAGAACTAATTTCACTATACAAACTCTCTTCTTTGTTTCGGGGTCGTTATCGGGTCTGTCTTCTTGTTCACCTCACGATTATTAGATAACATGTTTTGCAGAGCTACCTTCCCATCGGTGAGTTCATCTGCCGCTGCTATTTTCCGCGGCGCAAGCATTCTGACCAGAGATCGCAAGGCATTCCGGCAAGCTACGCGCTTGACCTCCCTCCCTATTCCAGGACCCTTTTCAGCCCTGCGGTTGTCTCCCCTCCAGGCTCGCTTTCTTTCGTCAGAGATAAAGACCGCCATCGACAAGGCAGTGGCGTCTGCACCGGTCGTTCTGTTCATGAAGGGCACTCCCGAGACTCCTCAATGCGGTTTCTCCCGCACAAGTATACAGATTTTGGGCCTTCAAGGGGTCGATCCCAAGAAGTTCGCTGCTTTCAATGTGCTGGAGGATCCGGAGCTGCGCCAAGGTAGGCATGGATTTTGTTCCGCCTTCTCCCTTTCCGATATGGAGAGTTAATAGCCTTGCGTCACTAGGTATCAAGGAGTACTCAGACTGGCCAACTATTCCGCAATTGTACGTTGACAAGGAGTTTGTCGGTGGCTGCGATATCCTGATATCCATGCACCGGAGCGGAGAGCTTGCGAAGCTCTTGGAGGAGAAGGAAGTCCTGGTTGCGGAAAAGTAAATATTCCGAGGGTGTCTATCGTTTACGAACAGGATCCTGATCTCGTTTATACCTGTCTGTATGATGGCCTGAGTAGAAGGTATTCGCGTCATTATGAGAAGGGCCGTGGTGCAGTCATTGTCTCATTTCATGTTTAGATCCCCGGGGGCATGTATGTATGGAATTTCCATCACCAGGTGTACATTGATCTCAGATTACTACCTAGTTCAACAAGGTCACGTTACTTTGTCAAGCCCTCCCAGTCGAGCTCACTTCCGTCTTTCCTCAGTTTCTCATCTCCCACGGGATAGCAATCCATTTACGAGTATCTGTTCATGATCGTCTCATTTATCCGGCGAGGATTCCGATCTTTTGACTACATTTATAAAGGAAGCTTCACGTCGTTCAGTGTTTTACAATATGGGAAGGGCCAAAATTCCATCAAGGCGCAAGCAGGAGAAGCCAAAAGCTGTTCCCAGCATTACTTCCCAGTACAACTTCAGAAAGCGTGACCGATGTTCAAAGCCATCCATCCAGAAAGATGCTTTCAGGCGGAAGCATGACCCATCAATCGGAAAGACAGGCCTCTGCAGCACCAAGACAACCCTAGGAATTACAGACATGCAGGCCCCGGCTGGTCATGGAAGTTCTGACTTATCCAAGGAAGAGCTTCTAGACAGTTTCTCTGGTGAGATTGTGACGTTCTAATAAGGATTTATATTCTAATCGATCTAAATGACAGATTCCCTCAGGGTTACTCGCGCGGCCATAGTGCGGGATTTGGAACCGTCCCTGACTAAGAAAGAAGAGGAGGCTTTGGACCTGCTGATGAAGAGATACTCCTCTACTCAGCAGAGATTTACCCCCACCTCTGTCGATTGCGAAAGACGGGGAGTAAGGGGACTCTCAGAGTTAGTGGCGCCTTCAAGTGACAGCCTGAAGACTCTACGCGACGAGCTAGAGAGTAGTCAACACCAGCTAGACAGTTTATGGAAGGAATGGGGTAAGGTACAGCAGAAGCTCGTCTCTTTAGGGCTGGAAGTTCTAGGACCAGCTCAGTTTACTTCCCTCGAGGATCAGCTTCACAATTCTTTCAGGAAGAGGCTTGATGCTGCTAAGTCATCATACCAAGAGAATGAAGGAAGAAAAGAAGAGCTACAGCGCACTCTTCACAAAGATGTAGATCAAATTAAGAACTTGAGCAAAAAAGCTATGGCAAAATCCAAGAGCCAAGCGAAGGTGAGAGGAAATTCTCAGCTTAAGTACTTGTTTGCTTGGCTAACTTGGTTCTCATGACCCAGGCCTGGCGGGTCGAAAAACGAAAGTATTGGGAGACTATGAGGGACCTCGCCCAGAAACTCGCCTCTCACTCTTAATATGAGCTAGAGATTCGGCGAGGATGCTAGGCGACCAACCATTTGTACTTTGATGTTGAGAGCCTGTTGCGGGAGAGATAGTCCTGAGCGGTATGTGTTTAGAAATCACTATTGACATACAACATAAACCTCAAAGGATGTCGGTGCTTATGCTTTATTCAGATCTATATCCATTACCGAGCGTAAGCAAGATCAAAAAGTGCCTTTGATATATACGAACAACTCTAAAGTGTGTTCACTGGAGTGAAGCAAAAGACTAGACTGCACGAAGAAACACTTAGTTGACATTGATATTGTTAACATATGCATGAGCTTTAGATTTTCGCTTGTTCCTGTTCTATTATTATTGGCCATAGAGATAGATTATGCCTTTTCCAATAACAAAAATTCATTCAGTTTTATTTATACTTCATTGAATAACTCTGGAATACTGTGGCGCCGAGATGGAATCAAAACTAATTCGCACATCAGGAGCAGCCCGAGCACAGCAAATATTGGTAGCTAAGGCACTTTGCATAGCAAGTTGAGCGTTTATCATCCAGTGGTATTTAGTATTCAGTATTATATAAAGCAGTAATTTTCTATCTTCTCATTGTACAGTGCTTCCTTCCAATGTTGAATTGATGCCAATGCTCTATGTACAGACTATTAAGAGGCACAAAACTATCCATCTAGGACCTTATGGGCACTAGTCATAAATGCAAATGACCTCTCCTGCAATTAATCGTCAGTCATCAAGAAATGACAAACGGCTGGGGACAGAACATCGCGCCGGGTTCCGCAATCCAATCTGGACTGCCCACCAGCCCTCCTCACTGGGCTTGAGCAGCCTCCCTCCGTTTGACTGAATCTTCTACAATGCTCTTTTGCAACTTGATACGCTGCCTCTCTTCAAACGCTTCTCGACTCTTGAGAATTCTCTGAACAATCTGGCCGGCATTCACGTCCTGGAAGTCGTGGCTCTCTATTTGCCTAAAGATGCCCATCTGCTTCGGTGCAGTGTATGGGTCGTATGTGAGGGGAATAAACGTAGTTGGCCCATGATACACGGCGCTAGGGACACCCACTGGCATTGCCTGCAAGTAAGACTTGCTGGGAGTGAACGGGGCCGAGAAGATGACCGCGTGGATGTACTAGGAGGAAACTCAGCAGGTATCCAAGAAAACCGAAGAGGAAAAAATAACTCACTTTGCATTGAAGAACGCAAAGACCTCGCTCAAATATATTCATGATCGGATAGTTCAATCCTTTCCAGTGATTTATCACCGCATCATCATGTATACCGGCGATGACATATGCTGGTCCGTAATCTTCACCATGCTCTTTCAATCTCTGTTCCTTCTGTTGAGGTTCATACCAGCCCCGCTGGTGACCTTCTGCTTCTTCTTCTGCCAGAACTTGTCGGAGGAATTCAATGTGACCAGAGGAGAAAAGGTCGAAGCCTCCATCTACATATACAACACGCTGTCCAGGCCTTGGAGGCTTCCCAGCGACGAGTTTGTCGAATGAACCCGGTTCTTCATCGGTATGATTGAGTTTCGCTGAATCTGACCCAGACCACGTCCAGACGTCCGGGCCTGGCTGTAATCCGGTCTCGTCGGTCGCGTATTCTCGAATCCTCTGCAGGAGATCCGCCGCATATGCTTTCCTCTCTTCCGGGCTGCCAGGGCCTTCTTCACCGGCTAGTGTCTCCTTGAAGGACTTGATGAAGTGACCTCGTGTGCAGAGAAGCATTCGTCCAACGAGATCTGTAGTAGATATACCAGGTGTCCTCTTCACCACAAGGAAACGCCCAGCTGCCTTGACAAAGCGATAGCAGTCTTCACCGTTGCTATCTGAGGTTATATCATCTCCGTGGACCACATGGAAACATCCATAGTGCGAGACCCAGGGGAGATACGTGACGTAAGGTGCATGAGGAACGGACTTGGTAACCCATCGGCACGCCTCGACTGCTGCCACTCTGAATTAGGGAGACCGTCGTCAGCATGATGGACTTCGATGTATAAAGCGAACTGACCGTTCTTTAAGGGTCATGACGGTAGGGCCTTTGTTCTCAAGGATCGCTTCGTCAGAATGGATACCGACCACCAGCTCCTTTCCCAGCCTACGGGCTTGAAGCATCGCTCCGGCGTGGCCTACAAACATCTCTGTTAGCGGACCGGTACTTATTGAGATAGCGATCGAATTTCACTCTCTCACCATGGTGGCTAAAGTCGAAGCACCCATCTACCCAGATACGATCCTTAGATATAGGTACATCATCTTGAGGATCCACCGGCCATTGCCCGTGTGACGGGACGGTCTCGTCGGCGGGTGAAGTCATATGGAAGATGGAAGTATGTCGTTTTAAGGTCAATAGTCAATGGTCAACGGAAAAAAGAGATGGTGGCGAATTTAAGTCAAAACACCAGATTATGCTAAAGACTCAGACCTGTAAGTATTCTTCGCCCGCGTTCTTCTGAACAATGTAATAAGAAGAATGAGTTGTGAATTCTCGACGGAGCGAATTGTCCCCCCTCTTGAGGTCCAGGAGGGGGACATGACACCAACCAATCGGCCCCTGGAGCTAACCTCCGAACCGCGGGACAACCTCCAGGTACTCAAGCATCAAGTTAAGGAACCCGTCAACATTATTGAATTTAATTAAGCTATCTATCCTCTTGGGTCAACCAAGAAAGCTCACTCGGTACTGTTCCCTTGAAATATTGCATGCATGGGCGTTGAGGTGCTGCATATCTAGCAACGTTCGCATCGGTGTTTCTACTTTCAAGTCGACTTCCAGTAGATGGTCTAAATTCGGGAAACAGCGGGAGGATCTTAAGGGACGTCAGGTTAAGCCATCGGTGAGCAAAGGCCCAGCATCTATCTGAATTCAATCGTGATACAGGGCATTTGGGCGTCCTTGATTCTAACCATCTGTGCAGTCGACAGATCCATTGCGCAGATCGCAACTACTCCCTCCGGCTTCTCTAATTGCGACAACTACTGCCATTACCTCTGCCTCTCATCCTGAACCCGCCAAAATGATTTCGTCAGGGCTCTCTCGGAGAGATACCAAGTCCTCACACTCGGGACACTCGAACCAGGATACCCTTCCCCCGCTCCCTCCTCCTGCAGTTAGTGGTGGCGGGTCCTTGGGACTGCAGAGCGCGGGCGCAATCTATCAACATATTCATGATATGGCTTCAAAACGGATATCAACTTTGGATTATCTTAGAAAAGCGTTAGTGCAATCTTTGCACTTCCACCGTGGACTTTCTCTTGACAGATGGCGCTAACATTACTATAAGCCATGAGGGCCGAGTATATTGGTTCAACACTGTTCATTTCTCGAAGTCAGATCTCTCGCGCATGCCATACTTTGACCAGAGAAAACTCGCTCGTCGCTCCATCAATTATCTTCTCCTAGGGATATCTTTACCGCCGATCCTTGATGTCAATTCCACACCATTTGAATATCTCCGTTCTCTCAACGCCTTGTTGCTGGAATTCGAAACGTTTCAGCAGGTGCATCCCCCTGACGGCACTTCGTCATCATCCCTTTCGAGAGCACGAATTCCTCAGATGTTCAAGAGAGCTGCGCATTCCAGCATCAAGACGAGGAGAGCCAGTTCTGCAACAGAAATTGGACATCCCATGCACCCCAGCGACAACTCTGATGCCAAGTCTATAGCCGGAAATATTGGTTCCTCTGCAAGCGGGGGGTCATCTGGCACATATTTTCCCAGCATGGAGTCTTCTGATCTCCTTCCCGGAGAAGAATACTCGTATCTCCTCACGCCGTCATTGCCGTTCGATCCCGACTTCTTCGAGACCTTTGCAACTCTATGCGATGTGTTGATAGACTGCTACACACGGCTCGTGTCCCTCGTGTCCAGCCCTGCAGTCTGCACCGCTGCTTTGGGGGAGATGTTCACGAAGACAGACTCGAGATTACGCAAAGTTATGGTGGCCGGTGTGGTGCGTGAGTTCGAAGACGCTAGCAGAAGCGGTGCTAAGAATGAGATTGCTGGAGTGGGACGCGTGGTGTTGGGGGGTCTTCTGGGTTGAATCGCTTGGTCTTGGGGCGTTTTTGTTTTAGCAATTGTCATTTGATTCAGCAAGGCGTTCACTCTTTCCCGAATACCTCGGGATTTGCACATACGGTCATGCTTGGAATAATGAGGCTCATGAACAAGAACTGTTAAGAATCGAAATAGGTATAATCTGCTTCAAGTATACACAGGCACTTCCGACCAAACGATGAATCTATACAACAAGAATAACGCTCATTGCGTACACCGGATCCCATCGAGTAAAATGACCGCCAGAAAAAGCTCGCTGCTTGCAGAGACCGAACTAAAAGAAACTATCTAAAAAAAAAAAGAAAGCAAAGAAAGCCTATCTACCCATGCTCATCGCATCCCACGTAATGAGTGTAAGGAACTATCTAAAAACCCACAAACGCCAGCTAGAATCAACTTTTCTCTTCGTCTCCAAGGACGGCCAAATATACAGAAAGTGTAAATCGAAAGAAAACGCCAGAGAACTCACGTGCGATGCTGATCGTCAAGACGTACGCTAAATATGCAATCGCTTGGAAAAGACCATTAGAAAAGAAGATAAGAAAAAGACATCCGCCACTGCTCTATTGGAGATCGGCAATTACTCAGGGCTGCATTTTCTGATTTTCGAGTTCTCGCTGTTCACCGAAGACTCTGCGGCTCATCTCAAGGACAGCCTCAAATCCCTCGCGACCTTTCTTCGCGTTCTGACTGAACCTCTCGATGCTGGCTTCTTCGACCTTGTTCTTGATCTTCTGCCATCCACTGCAGAGGGCGGTAATCTGAGCATCCTGCTGGAAGTCGGTCTTGGCGGTTGGCATGGACTGAGATGGCTGATAGACGACAGTCTCGCGGACGTTCAGGACATTTGACCATGTCAGATTGGTGGAGCACATCGTGACTTTCTTGGTCACTGGATCGACGTAGGAGACTTCATAGACATGGGAAGTTGCACTGCCGCCGAAGAGGGAGAGCACCCATTGTGGTGCTGACTGGTTGCATGTGATCAAGCGTTCCGTCCGTAGCTATAAAACATCAGAACTGTCAGCCAGACGCTCATTTACAAAAGCAGAGACACAGAACCAGGTCGATAGAGATAAGGGGCATCAAAAGACTGATGACTTACAATGCCTGTCTGCGGGTCGACTACCCTCGATATGGTATCGACCGCAACAACATGAGTGGATTTATCGTTCCAGGGGCAGTATTTACGCCAGTTTGCCGTTGAAACCTCATCCCAGGAGTAGTCGAAAGTACAGTTCGAAGAAAACACCTTCATTTTGAGGGATCTACCGAAGAACAGAGAGCGAGATGATTCACCGGAGAACCGGCTATGTGCGCGTGACCCGAGATAATCGACGAGACCAGCCGTTGAGAAGAGAGAATTGAAGCGAAGAGCCCGAAGAACGTGAAGCTCAAGTGCAGATAGAGAGGGGATCAAAATGCCATCAAGAAGCTGCAGAACGTAGAGGGTCGTAAAAGAGGCGACGATGGTCGGTCTAACTACCGTGAGAGAGAGAAAGAAGTAGAAGTTCTTTGGTGTCGCTCTGGGGAGGACTGAAAAGCGGGAGGCGGGTCCGCTTTTGCCTGGGCCATGGACAAGAAAAAAAAAGTCTTGTGAATGTGAACGGCGGCCGTCCCTGAACCGCCCGATGCAAAGCCCGGACCCCGGACGGGAGGGAATTAGACGCGAACAGTTCGCATCCCTCATGGTCCCTATCCATGGTTATTCTTCCCATTGTCTTTCCCTATTGAGCATTTCCATATTCTCGATTTGTTAAGGGGACATGCGACCGCTGCCCATGCCTTGCCACCCGCTCCCGGAGAGGACCAGCCTCTCTCCCCTGCGCTCTTTTTCCCCGGCGGTGTGTGGTGTACTCAGTAGTCGATAATTAATGGCCACCCGGTCGGACACCGTTTTGGAAAGTTCCAAGGCTATCTATCTATCTCCCAACTTTAGCTTAACCGCATCGGGTGGAGTCCACTGGTTCTAACTGCTTTTGCGCCCGCAAGTTCCTCCATCCTCATAGCGCAGGGATCCAATAATAATATGAGTACGCATTACTGTAGCTTTCCGAACACCCCGATCCACCCCCATTCTTCTGTCACTGTGAACCTCGCGGTGGATCAGCCAGGAAGCGTCATCCTGGGAGATAAGCTCTTATGTCCGCTCCGATCGCACAACAAGACAAACATGCGTGAATTGGAACAACTATGCGATTATTACGCACGTTACTGCGCACGTGCTCGAAAAATCTATATAGCCTTTACACCTTTCAAAGACGATGATCTTATAGTCCTTTGCGATTTGGAGGTATTATTCGATAATCTCTCCTGCTGTTTCTTGGGAAGGATCCTTGTGAAGAACATAGCCAAATACTCTCTAGTATTTGCTTATTTAATGTACCCCAGGATGAAATCATTTTATCCCGGCAGAGGACGGTGTTTTCTTCGGATGGACAGCATACAGTGCTGTTAGCGAAAGGACCGGGGAAAAGGATGAAAATATTAATCGATACTAAGAACAATGGCGTGCTTCTCGAGACACAATGCTTAGCCTAATTCAGCTACTGACTTGTCTCCGCGTTCGGCCCCCCGGCGCAGGCGCTCCTTTGAACCAACTCCAGAGCGCGTTTCAGCGCGTCGACTTTGAGAGGCGGATCGCATACCGCTATCATTGCGAACACGCAGCCTTAACTCATCTGTTTGTTTCTCACTTTCCATTGCATCTAGTACACATTTATTTTTACTTAAATCTCGAATATCGTGAGCGCCAAAGACCAACTTCACGACGCTGTCTCTATGGTTGAACTCAGGAAGCGAAAGGCGCCCGCGGAGCCTGCCCCGACGGAGAAGAAGCCTAAGGTAACTGCAAAGGCAACTCCGAGGGGTAAATCTCGCGCATCCGGGAAGCAGGCCCAGAAAGATTCCTCTACTCAATCGCCGAAAGCCAGCATTCCCAAAGTGGGAGAGATCATTCAACTGAATGGGTTTGGAGGCGAAATCGAAACCCACGAGGGTGTGAAGACGTCGCTGAAGGTATTAGTCGATGCCAGTGACTCGGGAGTTGTGCTCTTTACGTATCCAAAGGCCTCAACCCCTGGATGTAAGTTACCCACCACGTCCTTCGGCTCCGTTTCAGTGTCCCTCTTGCCTGGTAGAAGCCCACGAAGTTTGCCCCTGAGAGCTTTATGTCCCCCCCCCCCCCACCCCCCCAAGATTTGATGTGCACATGAGTTTATAGACACCGAGGCAACTGGCCCATTGTTATTGTCTCCCCTATGTTTGTATACCCTTCCCTTTGCGAAGAGACTTTCTAGTCCACTATAGTTCTCATATCAAGGAAGATTTGCGCCATTATACTTTCCGGGAAAGTAACGATCAAGTTTGAATTAATATCTCTTCAAGGTACAAAGCAGGCCTGTCTATTCCGTGATGATTACAGCGACTTGACCTCCACTGGGCTGGCTATCTATGGACTTTCCAACGATTCTCCCAAGGCGAACACAACCTTTAAGACCAAACAGAACTTGCCATATCCTCTCCTGTGTGACAGGGAGTCAAGCTTGATTGCAGCTCTTGGCCTGAAAAAAATTCCGAAGGGAACGCAGAGAGGAGTGGCCGTTGTGGATAAGGCCGGAAAGGTCTTGATCTTAGAGTCCGGTGGACCAGCCGCAACTGTCGATGCTGTGAAGGCGCTTGTGACCAGCAAGCCAAGTGAGGAGGAATCCAAAGACTCAGAAGCAAAATCAGAGGGTTCGCCTATCCCGGACAAGTCATAAGTATCAGTAATTCCAGCGATATCGTTTCAGGATCAATGCTGCGGAGGTCTAGGGAGTACTTAGTTTCTCTCCAAGGTATCAGCGGGCTCGAATATGAGATCTAGGAGACTTTAGTGAGATGTTTGAGTACGTAATTTCATCGATTTAATGTTAATGCGCAATAGGAGCGCATTGCGATTGAACCCGAGAGTCTCAAAAGTATTCCAGAATCACTTTTAAATGGACAACCTTTCAGTGTTTACTGTAATTTTCAAGATTCAATAGTACGGAGGCCATTACAAAGCTTCCAAATGTGGATAGTTAGATGCAGACGCTAGACTCCAAATATGCAGGCATCCCGGATAGGCTCGGATAGTAATAACAAGATAATTTAAATAATTGTATCCTTAAATTCGCATCTTATGAATTGAGTATCGTGTGCTCTATCTCAGAAAGATCTTTGACATCAAAGTGAGTACCAAAGTGTGATGTACTGGTTCTCGGAAGATAGATTTCCCGGTTCCGACAACTGCACCTCAATCCGCCTCCGTCCTCGACTTCGATATCAGAGCATCAGTTAGGTAAGCGTTTGGATTCACGAGGTATGTTAGCCTCACAATTGCTCTCGGTTCAAACGGACCTTTTATTTCTCTTCCATTCTCTCTAATATTTTCAACTTTTAGGAGAGTTAGTCTCCGTTCAGGCGTGCCAACATGTCTCGTGAAGCGCTGAAAGCCGGCAAGTCGCTGGGAAATGCGATTGCCGTTCACAAGGTGAATTGCACTGGCTGGACCACTCCTATTTCAATTGACATCTGCTTTTTAACACCATATAGAAATATACCCTTCAATCGACCGGCATCTGGGAGCGCATCCGTCGCCTGTTGGCCGTGGACCCCAACCGATCTACCGGTGTCCCATTGAACCCTCAGTTCCGTTACCCTACTCCAGGATCTATCCCTCCGGAGTCGTACGATGACCCTGTCACCATTCCTGCTGCTGATATTGCCGACAACCCATACTGGAAGCGGGACGTGCGCAGAAACTACCCGAGACTGAGTGTGGTTAACCAGGCGGATGTTGTGGGTCTTCTCAGCGTGGGAAGCAAGGCAGCACCAAAGGATGATGTTCTTCAGATCGGAGAAGCTGGCCAGAAGCAGCTGGTTGCGGTGAAGCAGGAAGGTGAAGAGCGGGGTATTGCTGCGTTGTTCGAGAAGGATAAGAAGGGCATTCAGGGCATCCTAGGATCCAATGGATTGCCTCCGCTTCCGTGCAACTTGAACCCACAGCCGAAGTACAATCTGAATGAAGAGCAAAGCTATCCAGAGAAGTATGTCTTTGTCACCTCTGAGCGAGATGAGAGCGAGATCGAGAGCTAATTCTTGCCACAGATATCCTTGCCGCTCTTTTGTTTAAATACACTTATTAGGCCGTTTCGAAGAAATCAAGATCCTGTCCAGAATCTCATATATGTGCCCTTGCGCGAGCGAACTGTCATACTAGATCTCCTTTAGAACGGCCTCCCGAGTCTCTTCCATTCGGTGGTATGTAAATTTGTTTTATATTTTGCAAATAAGATTATTCATGATTATTCATGAGGAATACAACCGTAATGAAAGATCGTTGTCCGTGAGTAGTGACCTCGAATGCAACTTGAGTAAAGATGCGAAGCTACCGTTAACTTAGAGCCTCTGCAAGCACCCCTAGCCCTCTATCTGTGAATATCCAACTGAACCTTCCAAAGTAATACACGATCTTTGATTTATGCCGGAGCATACTAGGTAGGGTTGGTAAGAGCGCGGAAGCAGCTAGTGGAAGGGCCGTGTATTGGAGGCTCCTCTGCAGTTACATTAATCATACCAGGCTCCTAGCATGTTCTGGTGAGCATAGTATGTTATTCATATGCAATCGTGTCTACATCCGCTCTAATGCCCGGCCAGTTACGCATCGAATCAGTTACTTCAGGTCGTCCATTACTCCATATGAACCCCATATTGCGCAATGGAACTTATATTGCTAGGCGTTCAATGGCCCATGTTACAATTTCCATTCGAACTGGTGTGGCTGCGCTTCCGACCTCTGAAACTACTCCCTTACATCGAAATATGATTCATAAAGATACACAAGTCTTTATTAAGAAGAGCCCTGGTTGTTGTGATTTATACAATATACTTGTTCAGTTATGATAGACATGGATAGGAAATCGTTCACCGGGTGTCATGGACGCACAATTTCTAGTGCTACTCTCCCCGCCATCAAGACATATATCATAATTTTCGTTTAATCAAAAGGGTTGGTGCGAGTTCCCCACCAGGTTAGGAACAAACTGAGACCAACGGTCTCAAAGACGCGGCTGACAGCACTGACAGCAATAGTGTCCAGCGGTCTCTTCTCAGTGAAGATCTGGGAAACGAACTGTATGGTTGCAAAGTTAGTCAATGAATCCGCTAGTACACAGGTGGAGAATGGCATACGCCTGGAGCCGAGCTGGCGAAGAAGATCAGAGTTCCAAGATAGGCGGCACCCTTGTAGCTCAGAGTACCAGTAGCATTGATCAAGGCTGCAACACCGTAGGTCTGCAGCGCACTGCCCACAAGGGAGCTTCCCCAAGCTGCAACAGCACTAGCGGTCTCCTTGGACTTCAGGAACTCCTCCTTGGTGTTTGCAGCCTGGGCGCGCTGGTAGGTGTCACCGAAGACAGGAGCAAGGATGCCCAGAGAGGCAGTGTGCGTGAAGATAGTTCCCAGCGCGATCGCGGAGGGCTTCACGGGAGGTAGGTCTGTATGGAATTTAGTTGGTCATTAGTCTCGGGAGATATTCGCCGATGTAGAGGGTATGTATCCCATGTTCCCAAGAAGGAGAGACACTTACAGTGTAGGGTAGCCATGGTGGAATTTATGGGATAGGTTCAGGGGATCTGATTGTGCAAGATAGGGTTAGAGGAAGATTCCGATCTAGCAACAGTAGAATCGAAAAGACAGTAACCAGCAAGGGCGACATGAAGCCTTTTCAACGAACCAGATGCGAAGTCACATGGCTCCCCTCGGACGAGAATGTGATGACGTCGTCATGACTGAAGGTGGACATGCGATGATGAGCAATGAGCTTGAAAGACTACTTGTATCTTGGCAAGCCAGTTTACAGTATCCAGGACGGACAACGGACTCCAGAGTCCAACGGCCCAATAACAATGGATAGAGACGACGAGAGACCGTTGACGTCAGGAGAGCCTTGATGCAAACAGCCTTAGCTGGCGAGAATTGAGTTGGTACCTACTACCCAGTTGAGTAGTATGATCAAGCTTCAAGGCGCCAAAAGAGGAGAACAAGTAACCTTCTGCGGTGACTTCCGTCATAGTCTGCTTTAATAATATCATTGGGATATTCTCGTACCTAGATCTGGGCTTCCTGCAATAGGCCCCAGGATGTGAGATCGATGGTCTCGATTTACTCTAAATGGACTATATACCCCAGTGCACGCAAGCCTTGCGCTAACTTAGCAACGCTGGTACAGGGTAACTGACAGTAGGCGCTATACTGATCTGCCGAGTTAATATCTTCTCCATATATTACGGAAGCTAGTTGCTACATTAGTTAGGTAGGAAAATACTGCTGGAGACTGTTATTCCTTTTATTTGTAAAGTATCTTCAGCTAAGATTCGTGAAGATGCGGCTCTCGCCCACTTCCACACCCATCAGAGTCGGTATTGACGTATGTACATTGTACAGTACATTACCTGCATCCTCGATAAATTACAGAAGGTCCTCATTCTTAGTCATCCTGCCCTCCCCGCACGCGCGGTCTCAAAAAAAGCAGTGGCACATCCCCGCCGGATACTACTACGTACTCTAAGTAATTACTTCTTCCAAAAGAGAGAATCCCTTCATTCCACCCCTCTCCTTGACTTGACTTGTTTCCACCCAACCACACCCTCCATATTCTTCCTTCTCTGTCCCCCTAATCCGGGACACTAGTCTAACTCTGCGAAGACCGTTCCCCGTTCCTGCATGGAGGACTGCACCCGGGATTCGGGAGACTCAGACCAGGATGCTCCCTTCAACATCAGCGAGTCATTGGTTCCCCCGAGGGAACTGAAGACTGCGGGGACAACGGCTATCTCCTTTGACGGTCTACTTTCGGAGCCTCTTTTACTCCAGGAAGATCTCAAGGAAGGATGCGGTGGCCAACTATGGCCGGCAGGCATTGTGCTCTCGAAGTACATGCTGCGCCAACACCGTTCAGATCTGCTTGGTAAGACTATGTCTGTATGCTCCCTCCCTTAGATACATCGACTTGCAGTAAATAATGTGCATCCGTCGTGCGCAGTCTAAATTCTAGTGGGAGCCTTGGCGCTAATTGAAATCACAGAGTTGAATTAGGTGCAGGAGGAGGCCTCGTCGGACTTGCCGTCGCTCGAGGCTGCTCCGTGGATGCCCCTATTTACATTACCGACCAGAAGCCTATGCTTTCTCTGATGGAGACCAACATTAAACTCAATAATCTCTCGTTGACGGTAAAGGCGAGCGTGCTGGACTGGGGGACTCCTCTTCCAGAGGACATCCCCCAACATCCCGCCGTGATTCTAGCGGCAGACTGTGTCTACTTTGAACCGGCGTTCCCTCTCTTGATCGATACACTACAGAAACTGATAGGCCTAGAGACCGTTTGCTACTTCTGCTTTAAACGACGGCGAAGGGCAGATCTCAGGTTTATCAAGCTGGCGAAAAAAGCTTTTGATCTTGTCGAGGTCACAGACGATCCCGACCGCCAGACTTACACAAGGGAAAACATCTTCCTCTATACGATCAAGTCAAAATTACCCGCCAAACGGGTTGAGACGAATTCATCGTCCGATATTTGAACCTCATATGGTTCGGGACTGAGTGATAGATAAAAGCAAAATCTGCGATCAGTGACCTAGATATTATTTACAATTTGAGCGCATCCCCCTTTTTACCCGTAGTAGACCCTGTCAAACGTCCATGAACGTCCCTCATCTCGCCGTTTTGACCGATGATCTTGACATCGGCCTTCTTCAGTTCTGAAATGACGCGTTGCTTCTCCGTCGTTTTGCCGGCCTGATCGCTAGGGGCATTGGCATTCGCCTTCTTCAGCTTCTCCTTCTGACGGCGCCTATGCCTGAGCTTCTCCTCTCGGGTCATCTCATCCTTGGACACGGACGCTCCTCCCTTTAGGACTACCTCACCAGCATTGTTACCGTCTTCGGGGGCATAGATCTCCTGCGGAGCTAATGCACCTGGTCCGCCGACAGCAGCACCAGCTGTTGGTCGCACATCCTCCATCGTGACCGTCGCCGCGTCTGTAACCACGCTGATAGTCGCCTGGGGTGTCTTCGGCTTATAATGCCAATTTGACAGAGAGTCCAATTGGCCGCTTATTTCCTTCCATAACTCGGTTACTTCGTCATGCTCGCGCTTCAATTTCCGATCCTTTTGGCTGACGTAACCATTGTCGGTAGCACGGAGGTGATCAGCTTCGTATAATTTAGCGAGACTCTGCTGCGGTTTGGAATCGTCAAGTTCAACTTTTCCTCTCTTGGTATGTTGGCCGCTTAGAGCATCTGGGCGGCGACGGATCACTTCGTCGAATTCTTTGGCTATAATTCTTCGCTTGACGAGCTCTTCGATGTCTTCCGTGGTCTCGTGAGTAACTACAGGGACCGGTTTTCCAATACGCTCAAATTCGAGGTCTTCCTCGACCAGAGAATTGACGGGTCTTTCAGTCGCCCGTGCTTCTCCGGCAAGCATCCATTCTTTCTTCGCGACATTTCCTGCTTCCAATCGACGGATCTCGTTCGCAATCTTTGCCCGCTGCTTTTCATGGCTAGAGCGTGGGTTTCCAGAGAGACCATCCTGACTCTCCGCAGCTGAGTCCCCGTCAATGCCCTCATCCTCACTCTCATCCTCGAACAGATCACGGCGCACATCTGCCATTGCACGCTCAATGTCATTTTGAACATCATGTGGCTGTGGCTGCGTCTTTGGTAGAGCGCGTAGCTGTTTCTTGGAAACCTTTCGCGGTGGTGGCGCGAAAAAATCTTTATATTTGATATCGCTCGTGTTGATCCATGCAGTATCACCGCCAGCATCCATGTAGGCCGCTCCATCACCGTCAGAGTCGGACCCGTCGAGATAGGCGTCTCCGAAAATTGGGCCATCCTCTTCATCTGATCCGTCCTCCTCCTCATCACTATTAGCCCCGGTTTCCCGCATAGAAGATTTGCCCTTGGCAAAGGACAGTGCCTTTCCAAAAGCAAGGGGATCGGCGTGCCAGTCAATCTCTTCCTCATCACTGGCAGCATCATCATCAGGAGCACCTCTCAAGTCCTGCCTCTCAAGTAACTCGGACTGCTTATTGAAATCATCAATGGAAAAGAAGCCATCATTCAAGCCATGTTGATCTTCCACGTAAACATTGCGGTTTTCGTCATCATCGTCCTCATCATCTGACGAGGCGGCATTATTGTCCTCGTCCAATGCCTCGCCAGTGTCGCTTTCCATTTCTGATTCCTCCAAATCTGCTTCTTGCGGTTCAGATTCAGCGTCGCTAGAGCCAAATTCTTCCTGTGAGGTCCCTGAGATAATGGAGTTGTCGTCTTCATCGTTCCGATCAGAATCGAAATCATCGCCATCAAAGGATAATGTCTTGGTAGTATATCTGGATATACTTGTGTCCTTGCTAGAAGAAGGCGCAACGGAAAGGTCCCGCCTTATCTCCTTGTCGGTAGAATTTAGGATCCTCGCCGCTTGTTCCCAAATCTGGCCAATACTGAATCCATCCACATGCAGCTGCTTCAATCGTAGCACATCTTCCGTATGGCTTTCGCCTAGGTCTGACCTCTTACGTTTCTTCCTGTTCTCCTGTTGGCGCGCACTCTGGATTGAGCTTACTGCCTCGGCCAACGAATCCAAGTAGTATCTTGCGGAAGTAACCGAGGACGCATACAGGCTGGAGGTGGGCCGAAGGAAATTATGAGGAGTAGAAGATACGGATTCAACGATATTCGGCGAAGAGTCGCCGACAGGCAGCGTGAAATCCATAGCCGAATTCATCACCGCTGCGGACATTACGGGCAGTACACAAAGCCAGGACGACAGATCATAGATGAGATAGAGAGAAGTAGAAAATAGACGGAGATAGAGTGAAGGTTAAGAAGGTCGTGTAGAGAAGCGCGATAAACCAGCCTGCAGAGTCGCATGAATTTTTTTTTAACATTCGGGTGCCAAGACTTCGCTATTTTTGCGGAGTTCTTCATTCCAGGGGTCGACGCCACTGCTTGTGGCACCAATAATTTTGATCTTATCGTACCGCCTTCCGCTTTGAATAAATAGGGTTACCTCCACCTGGGTCAGTCGCAGAAACAAATAACTACTAATTCTATGATGATCTGCAGGTTTTACAGCAACGATTAGACATTATAACTGTATACGCAACTGCTAGTTCTTTGAGTTGCTTCTCCACCGTACCTGATGTAGGTCTCTCAATGACTGGTCACATTTCATCTTAATATTGACCCAACAACTCATCCGCCGGAACACGTCGAACGTTGGAAGGCAAAATGCTGTATTGCCGTCACGTGGAGATAACGTCAGGGGTGCGGAGCAGTGAGCAGATCATGACGGAGATCTGAGCCAGGGAACTATACCCCATCAATCATAGGTATTTCCACACGAAACTGATCAAATAACCTGTGCATTGTGCCTCAAAGGGACATGGAGAAGCTTGCTTGGGTGCTCATGGGAGCAGATCCTCACTTGGTTCTGCGCCATCCAAGGAAGCAGCTCTATCAAGCTGACAACTAAACGGTCTCGAAGAGCTTTGGGACTAGTTGCAGCTACCACTTATTTTAATGGTTGACCTTGAGACGTACTTCAGGAATGAATCTCCGTAGGCAATTTCATTTACTGGAAGTACAATTGTTTGGCGGCCCACATTTCCAAGCTTAGGCATGACTGTTAGAAGAGTATACAGAACATGTCCTTCTATACGGGGACGTCACAGTGACGGAAAAGCGAAGTTCCAGCTGTATTTATAATGTCCATAGAGATACAATCCTGGCCTAGATGTCCTATATATGTACGTTCTGCCTTATTTGCTCCTCGCCGACATTGTGACAGGAATAGCCTTCTCTGACCATATCACTGGGAAAGGGGACAACACAGTGAAAAGCAAAATGGACACTGCAAAACAGAGCATCAAGCCGGCCAGTGGCCCAGAATCTCAATTCAAGGCGGGTATGCTATGATCATCTCTCTGAGGGATCACACTTTTCTGATTCGAGAGGAATATAGGACACCATGTTGCAATTCATCATCAACGACACCCTGGACTACAGGCCGATATGGATGACCCAAAGCCCACATCAACGCACATCCCTACCGAAGATGGAGGGTATCAGACCTACAAAGCAGCCGGAAAACTGGACGGCAAGAGAGCTATCATCACTGGCGGTGACTCTGGAATCGGACGCGCTATTGCGATACTCTTCGCTATGGAAGGCGCTTCAAGCCTGATCGTCTATCTGCCGGAAGAGGAGAAGGATGCACAGGAAACTAAGAGGAGAGTGGAGGAGAAGGGGCGCCAATGCCACTTGCTTGCGTTAGATCTTCGCAAGAAAGAAAATTGTAAGAAGGTGATTGAGACTGCCTTGCAGACTTTGGGTGGTATTGATATTTTGGTGAACAATGCCGGATACCAAAACATGCTCCCGGACATCTCAGACTTAGATGAGTCAGTAATTTCTCGGAGACGAGTATTCCCCTGCGCATAGCAAGGGCAATGGAACTTTTCTGACCGCTTCCTGCAGGGCACAATGGGAACGTACTTTCGACACAAATATTCATCCTTTTTTCTACCTTTCGAAGTACGCATTACCTCATATGAAGTCAGGATCTACGATAATCAACTGCGCCTCGGTGAACCCTTATATCGGCCGGGGAGACCTCCTCGACTACACGTCCACCAAAGGAGCTATCGTGGCCTTCACACGAGCTCTGTCTAACCAACAGATAAGCAAGGGCATCCGCGTAAACTGCGTGTGTCCCGGTCCCAGTATGTTCCGCAAAAGAGCTCCATTAGTTGTCAGAGTTATTTGCTAACAGACCGATCCCACGTACAGTCTGGACCCCTCTCATCCCATCGACAATGACTACAGAGGCTATGGAGCAATTCAGCGCTGTACCCATAGGCCGGCCTGGACAACCAAGTGAAGTAGCGACATGTTTCGTATTCCTCGCATCCCAGGATAGTAGCTACATCTCGGGACAATGCTTGCATCCAAACGGAGGTGTCATGGTCAACGGATAAAATTGCTAGAGTCAACAGAACCTGGAAGTGAGACGCGGATATTCTTGCCGGTCATCCAATGTATCAATTGAAGAACCTCGAAATCCATCTAGCTCGATTTAGTAAGGAAAGCCACCTAGAACTGTGCATTGTAGTATTACACTAGTCCAGCGACGCCTACTCCGAGGCGAACCGGGCGACTCATGCATTGAAACTATGGGACAAAATACAAAAGAAACACTTAAGACAGGCGACTAGGCCAAGACAATCCACGCTGGACCACATTCCCCTCTGTATGGAGAAGAATGCTCAAAAGAAATAATGGTAATTGCAAGCTGGCTCAGTCGGCTATCCTCGGCTGATGCAGCTGTTTTTCGCCGAGAGGATTACCTCCGGTACCACATTCGTGTAATCTTCGTATGCCTCATCTTCTTTTGAAGCTGGAAAATCCCATACATAAGAGCCTCAGAGGTCGGTGGGCCTTCGAAATACCTACGTCAGCCACTGGGGACTTAACCTGGTAGGGAGAAGGGTACACTTACATCCAGGTACATAAATGTCGACAGGGACTATGCGATCACAGCCACGAGTAACAGAGTAGCTGTAATGATAGTAACCTCCGCCGTTTGCACAACTACCCATACTGACCACCCAACGGGGGTCAGGCATCTGGTCGTAGACTTGTCGGAGGGCAGGAGCCATCTTGTTTGTCAATGTACCAGCGACAATCATAACATCTGACTGTCGAGG
This sequence comes from Paecilomyces niveus, assembly GCA_003116535.1. Classification (NCBI taxonomy): domain Eukaryota; kingdom Fungi; phylum Ascomycota; class Eurotiomycetes; order Eurotiales; family Thermoascaceae; genus Paecilomyces; species Paecilomyces niveus. The sequence goes on from QEIL01000129.1 coordinate 52,215, forward strand.
AGAAGCTCTGAAAATGATACCCAAGCGGTCCTGGTCGTACCGGGGAGTCGAGAGATGCATCATCTCTACAGCGCAGCAGGCCAAACCAAAGGTCATTGGCCACAGGGAACTTTGACGGGCCCAGTTTGCGATCTGATCGAGAGTCGTCCTAATCCATAAATCAGCATCCATCACGGAAGCACCGGATGGATATACATACAAGGCATATTGCATCGCGCCCTCCTTCTTTTCCTGGCTAGGCAGTGGTACCTCTCTGCGGACCTTGCCTGAGGCAGTGAGCTGGGAAGTAGTTTCTCCATGACGCTGCAGTGCGCTGGCGGACTTAGTAGAGGAGGTGCTAATTGATGCAACAAACTGGGTGCGCGCAAGAGAGGGAAGCAGGAAGGATTGTACTATTCCCGGTCAGTAGTTTCATTATGACAAGTGATGATGAAAAGCCTACCTCGCAACGCCTCAAGCGTCTTCGTTCGCGAGAGGGACAACATCGTCGTAGTGGTGGAACCTTCGTCGAGAGACCTTCTAGCGACAACAGCTCTTTCCTAGGGCCCTTCCAGACGTCTGATGAAACAATGGTGAACGGTCGCCACGAGAAGGACGAGGGGGACGGACTTCCAGGATGGAGGACCCGGACCAAAGCGTGCGGCTCAACTCAAATGAAACGGTGGTAATTGCTATACTGAAATACAAGAGTCTATACTATATATGGTTAGTTATACTAATTTTCCAGGCTGCCAAGTGGGCTTTGGAAACTGAAAATCACGGGAATTGCGGTAACTTAAATACGTGAAACGTGATTGAAAACCAATTGCATGTTTTCTGATTGGCGGATGCTTTAGAGCAGCCCATCGCGGTCGAGTCGAACTGCACGATTCCCGCTCTCACCTTCAATGAAAGCGACTCTCATGCTCGATACTGGTTATTGCAAGTCATATACGATTGAAACACCCAACGCCACAGTGAGCTGCTGGAATGGCGATCCCCACAATTGCTTGCATTGGGATAATCGGAAAGAATGTATGCAGATAGTGTAACTTGTACCAAGTCGATCTTACAATCTCGCTAACACGGCCAAAGGATGACCCTGTGCACATTTCGCTGTTCCCACCTTACCAGGACGCGCGTGTGGAGTTTTCTTTCCTTCTCAATTCTTGCCTTGATATAATCCAGATTAGGCGGAAACATACCTCAGTTGACCAAGACCTTGGCCTTCTGCATGCCATCGACGAAAAACTCGCAGCCTATGGGTGGCTGACCAACACCGGTCTAAAGTTCTTGATCGTAGTCGATACAGTAGGCAGATCGACATCCTCAGACATAGAGAAGCGTAAAGGCAGCGCAACGACTGGTATTCGAGACTCGGATCTGAAACCGGTAAGTACAAGCAGCTTTCTCTAAGCAATGGCTAATCATCTCCCGTCAGGCTTTCCGAGCTCTCCAGACTGCATTCATCCAGCTTATGCAAAACCCTTTCTATGCTCCCGGTGATGATCTCCCAATCGCGAAGGCGACACTTCCACAGGGCGCTCCTGCACGCACTGTAACACGGAAATTCATCGACGAAGTCAAGCGCATTGGTGACAGCTGGGTTCCCGGTCTGTCTAGTATCTGAACATATGGCAACCATACAGCTCATCTCAACAGAGTGCAGATTACACTCATCCACAACACAACACACCGTGCCGACTTGTTCTTAGTCCTGAAGGCCTCTGCACATACTGCGTATACTGGATCCCACCAAGTACCATGTATATCCCACCCGGTGAAGATTTCAGCTCCTGATTCTGGGTTTTTGGGCAGCAGAGCCACCTCTGATCTATTGACAGTTATGGCAGGGGTACAGTCGAAGCAACTATACATATGCTTCATTTCAGCTGTACGCGGGGCAGAGCATGGGCACCCCGAGATGCTCTAGGTGGCGTACAGGGAGACTAGGTAGACTCGGACAGCCATATTCTCATTTCCAGTTGCCTTGAATAAGATGGCGGGTCTTATTCTAGTTCCGCTTCAGGATCTTGGCATTACCGACAGCCCCTTAACACCTCACAAAACACCTCAAGCAGAACAAGAACGACCTTGCGATGGAAGTTTTGTTTGGTCACATACTGTCTAGGTGTTATTTGTTAGGGAACATAGTTAGTTTGAACACAGGATCGTGATCTGTATATCCTTTAAGAACATTTGAGTTCTATACCTAAGTATTCCGAAATCAGTCATGTGGGTGGTGAGTACATCACAGAAGAGCCCGCCTAAACTCATCTAAGCGGGATGTACAAGTACATCTTCTCAATCCAACCAATGGGCAGAGCATATAGACGAGGTATCTGGTGACTAACACTGCTCTGTGGGATATTGTACATGACAAGCCACACTAGTATCGATCATATCGCCTCCGAATGTATATGATTTTATCGGCATCAGAACCAGTGACCACACCTTTCTTCAAGGTCAAACAATGACTGCTGCAAGTTCAACATCGATGAGCTTAACGATAACAGATCCGCTGGTGCAGTATAGGACTCTCATCGCTACGAAACGACTGAAACCAGATCCTGCTCAGCTCCGTGTCGCTATCCACTTGCAAAAGCTTTACTTTGAACTTAAAGATTATAAACTAGATCTTGGGTACCGAGATCATCTGGATACCATTGTCCGGATCCTGCGGAAGCTCCAACACCTGGGGGCGGAAGTTAGATCGACTGGGTCATGGAGATCCCTTTGATCAGGTCCGCAACGTGATAGACTAACGCTGGACCTAACTTGTCAAAAAATGACATAGAGTCTGTGCACAATGTCAGGTCTCCCAAGGGTCTATTGTTTCATGGAGAAGTTGGCACGGGAAAGACGATGCTCATTGACTTGCTTGCTGACTCCTTGCCTACTGAGCGCAAACGAAGGTGGCATTTCAATAACTTCATGTTAGAGATCATTAGGGAACTGGAAAAGCAGCGACTGGAAACATCGCAGCCCACTACATTTCGTGATCCTTATGAAGAAAACTCCGTCTTCACTCTGGCTCGGCGTCTAGCGTCGACTACACCTATTATTTTTTTGGACGAATTCCAGCTTCCGGATAGTCCTCGTCAAGAATCTTGTGCTCCCTCCTTATGGGATTTTTCCAGATGGGCGGTGTCCTTATAGCAACCAGCAACAGAATTCCAGAGGATTTGGCTAAGGCGTCCGGAAGGGACTTTCGGCATTCTAAATATTTCAGTGGCGGAGCCACGCAACGGACACTTGCGGTGACAGGCTCCAATTCAACCATGGGCGTAAACCAGGCTGCCAAATCAAATGATTTCCCCCTTTTCTTGGAAATCCTCAAATTGGGATGCGATACTTGGGAAATGAAAGGTTATAAAGACTGGAGAAGAGAAGAGGATGACGAGCGCATCAATATGCAGTCGCCACCACTCCAGAATTCAACTATCAACCTGGACTCTGCTAGCAAGCGGGACAGAGCCGTGCGAGAATGCAGATCGAAGACATACTTATACTGTGCCGGTACACCGACCTATTTTCTGATTTCCCCTGGCCAACAGGGTTCAGCTGCCGATGAAGGATGCCAGTTACGGGAGCAAGTAGTCGGTATCGTTCTCTAGGAAGCTAGAGCGACTTCGGAACAATGGCATAGCAGCCATATCACAGTATACGGAAGAAAGCTTCATATCCCGAGACAACAGGCAGGGATAATGATGTGGGACTTCGCGGAACTTTGCAGCTCAAATCTTGGCCCTGCAGACTATATATCTCTCGCAGCATCTTATCACACGTTAATTCTCGACAAGGTTCCCTCACTATCATGTGACCTTCGAAATGAAGCAAGAAGGTTTATCTCCTTGCTGGATGCTCTCTATGAAGCACGTTGTCGGTTGCTTATACGGGCGAGCGCCAATATCGATGATCTGTTCTTCCCAGAGAACAACCGTGAACGAGCAAGCGAGCCCAAGGAAGACGGTGACGACGACAACATTTGGAAAGAGAGTATGTCGGAAATATCAGGATATGAACTTCCCTTTCCGTCCTAATACTGCATCGTATGATAGGAAGGAGACCTTAACGGAATATGAGCCTTCGCCGGGCAAACCGACAAATAGTATGGCGAGTATATTTTCGTCGGCATCGGTGAGTCAAAACACTTCAGATCATGACACAACCTCAGAAACCGGCGCCCCTGCTATAGAAAAGCCGTACAATGGAGACAGTTTGGATTTCACGCGACCCAGACTCTATATCGAAGAGGATGAGAAATTCGCCTTTAGACGAGCGTAAAGCAGAATCTGGGAGATGACTAGTTCTCGTTGGTGGAATAAGTCGGCTTCTGACGGATGGAGACCTTGAGAGATGAACATAGGCACTGGGAGTTTCCATTCTCCAATACAGACAGAGGCTTCATCGACGGTTCGCCAGGAGGAACGGAGTACTCTGTCGATAAGGATGAGAATCAAAACCATGCAACAGGTCGTCCACCAAACTTCAGCTGGGTACATGCTTGGGGTATGATGAAATGGGGCAAAAAGGCCGGAAGATGGGGACAGGGCCCGGAGGGCATAAAAGATGCAAGGCAACATCCTAGCAAAGACTGATGGTGTGTCCTTCATGGCTCTGTGGGATGATAGGATGGCCGTCATCGTATCCTGTGATTTCCACGTGCCGTAAAAGCTATGGCGTAATCAGGAATCTGTAAACTCTGTCTGTTCGAGAGCAAGCATGATCTCCTCGAGTTCTCTTGGGTCGGAGATTCCCCAAACCCCTCCGCCCTTTGCAGTAACTCTCCCAACCTCCTTTCCAACCAGATTGCGGCCGACTTTACCCGGTCCTATTCCAATCCACCGCTTCACACCGCGATCTTGGTCTAAGTATTTGATACTATCCCACCACCTAACAGTCTCGATGCATTGCCGTGACAGTAGATCCTTAAGTTCTTCTCTCGACCGGAATGGAAGAGCAGTGACGTTGGATACGCATGGCACTGTGGCTGGGAAGGTGACTGTGGCATCCTCCAGTGCATTTCTCATGTAACGTGCTGCAGGTGCCATAATAGGACTGTGGAGCGGACTGTCACTCTTGAGCCTCACTGCACGCGGATCGTGGCCACCAAATTGACGCAGCTGGACGAGAAGAGTCTTGATCCTGTCAATACTGCCGCTTAACACAATTTGGTTTTTAGAGTTGATATTTGCGATCATGACTTGTTGGATGGGAGGCACTTCGTAGCTTGAGTCATCCTTAGAACCAGAGGAACCAGGACCCAAAAACTCTTGAATTGTAGAAATCAATCCACAGAGATGCTCAGGCTCACATACTAACGCAACCATACCATATTCCTCACCAGTCTGCCGTGAAGCATCACGGCTGCATTGAGCCATCACCTCCGCACGACCTCGGACCATCTTCAGGGCAGCATGAAATTCAATGTAGCCACCGGCAACTAGAGCAGCATATTCACCAAGGCTGTGTCCGAGTGTCACGTCTACCCGTGTTCTTGTATCAAAACCAAACTCCCTTTCTAGGACACGCAGTATCAATATTGATGTTGCCATTATAGCAGGCTGTGAATTTTCTGTCTCATTGAGCTTTGAATTTGGGCCGTCGGATATTATGCGGGAAAGAGAGAAGCCTAGTACGTCATCTATTTCATCCATAAAGGGTCGTGCGGTCCTCGGGAACTGCTCGATCCAGGGAGTAGCCATGCCTACACGATGGACACCATGTCCTACCAAGCGTCAGCATTAGGTACCTTGAAGCATCAGTGAAGGACTCAAACCAGGAAAGAACAAAGCGGTGCGCAGGTCATTCCTTGCGCGTAAAGACTGGTGGGACACAGTTCGCGGTCTTAGGACTGTACATCTTGAAGTCCACGACCGATTACCAGCTTGTGTGAGTGGTGCCCGGTATTTTAAGTGGGAAACTGGCGACATCCTTAAGCAACGCGTTTGAATTCCCAGGATCTGCAGGCCAGCAAGCTGTGGTAATATATATGAGACTAGTCACTAGATTTAGATTAAACATTATGAATATGCATAATGAGTAGCCATGCTTCCTAATAAATAGGTAGAATAATTACATAGAGAGGATCTTATACAGTGTACTAGGTTGGATCAATTCACCCTTCGAGAGGAAGTCATGTGGATAGTCACATGACTCGTTGCAACTTGAAGTACTCTTGGAAAGAGTTCAAGTAGAAACCTCATAGTTGAAACCTAACAATAAATATGGCTCCATAGTAAATATTTTACAGATATAAATATCAAGTATATTCTAAATATACTGTAGGTTTAATATTGGTCAATTAAATTTGATATTCAAGTCTCGATTGTCAAAAGCGATTTAGACAGTTCACTAACAACCTATTACTACAGTAATACCCAGCAATCCAAGTCCGGTGTCCAATTAGTCATTAAAGGTCTTATAGATCAAAGACGATCTCATTTCTGCCTGCCATTTAGGAAGTGTAATAAAAAAAAGGATCTCTTATCTCCAAGAACAAAACCTGAAATCAAAGCCAGTTCAATTTTGCTTTCCTTTCCGAGCTGGTAGGTACTATGGATGGATCATGACTAGATCCTGAATCCTCTTCAACAGTGTCCTTGGATACTAAAGCTTTCGCAGAAGCTAGAAGCTCATTAAACCAGACCTCGAGCTTCCCTTTCTCGACGTACCAACGTAGGCGTTCAGCTTCCACACTTAGATCCCGCAAAATGCGAGTTCCTTGTTCTGGATGAAACCTCGTCTTAACGATAACGGGATCTGGTGTCCAATTGAGGATCTCTGAAGGTGAGTATAAGCTGAATAACGGAGTATTATCCGGACGACCCGGGCGCTCTATCAAATATTAGAAGAGAGGATTATAAGGCCTATATAGAAACTCACCTTCTGCAAGACATTCTGTCAAAGTTCTAAATAGAGCAGTACTATGGACTCGTGCTTCAACTTCTTTGTCCAGCTTCTGCTCAGTATCGCCCAGTGCTTCCCAGTTGTCTCGAATCATACACCGACGCCACACTAGCTTTTGCAGGAAGTTGTAGAACTCAGGGTCTGTCTGAGCATACCCACTCAAACGAAGTACACGCAGAGCTAAGTAGAACTCACGCCCGGAAAGTTCATCATGATCACCCTCGAGGAATTGCAAATCATCCATTAAAGTCAGCAGATCAATCAGCTGGTCGACAGTCAGCACTTCTCTAGCCACTATTTTTGAAAGCGTGGCCTCCAGGACTTCATGAAAAGAAGGGCTGTCTTTCTCGAGGTGGCTTCCGAAATGCTCAACAGCCAATTCGGTTTCAGCTTTTTGATCAATCGCGCCGTGAAGTGCGGGTGAGATGTGCTCGTACACTAACTCTTGGATCGTGTTTATTTCAGCGCGATCATCAAACCGTTTGATTTCGTCCCGGACATCCGAGTGTTCAAAAATCGCGCTCTTTTCCCATGCAGCCAGGCGGCAAAGCTTGGCCAAGGAGATTTCCGCGCGTTGGCTCCAAAGGTCAGATTCTTCCTCGGCGGCCAATCTTTCCAAAGACGATGACGCAGCATCGTAATCTGTCTCTCCGGTGACGTCGTTGATCCAGGACAGGCGAGAGTACGCAGGAACCTTGCGAAGGAAACGCGTAACATAAGGTCGATAGTCTGTCATCGCTAGGAGCATCCCTGGCTGCCCAACGGATATCTGTCGAGAGAAGAAGGCGTCCGCCCAGAGCCCACCAAACCTCTCAAAGTATTCCGCAATCTTACGTCTGCACTGTTCCAAACCTTCGTTGGTAACACGTCCTTCTTCGCCCAATTCTCCTTTTTGCACATTGGCTGCTTTAGACTGATCTTGAAGCTCAACTATCAGCTCCACGAGGGCACTCATGTCCTGAAATTCTTCAGCCAGAGACATGGCCTCCTTCAGTTGACCGATTCCAGCCAACTTGAAAAGCTGCCATTTTCGCTGTCTGATGTGAGCCTCCTCGATGTTCTTGCTTTCGTCTATTGATTTCGGGTCACTTTGTGCAGAGAGCCATCGGACTCGCTCACGATGCATCTTACCAAACACACGAAGCTGACGAAAACTGTTATGTGCAACGCTTTCCACAGTCATGGTATCCATCTGCTCCCCCCTTGAGACCTGTCGTTGCAACCAGGACCTACAGCTGTCAAGCTCCAGATCTAGAAGATGGCCTGTTTCGGCATAGCCCATTCCATGTGAAGTCCAGAATTCAGGCAGCTCTTCATATCCGGAGAGCAATACGCCATCCTCCAGTGGTTCTTCTCTGAGCCCGTAGGCCCTAAAGTGTTCATCCCTGAAGCGGAAAGCAGTCTCCAAGACAGCAAGTGACAGTTCACTTGCCTCGAGAACCTGGTCAGCAAATTGTTTGCCGTTCCTCGACCCGCCTCCTTTATGATCTCTGATCGTATTGAAAAGCCATGGAATAATATGTTCCATCCGGAACGTATCATATATGAACCAGTGCCGTACACTGTCGCTTCTGTCACTCGCTACTTCGGACCTCGTCTTGAACTTCTCGTTCATCAACTCGACCACGCGATTCAAATATGTTGGCTTCCCATTCTTGCTTTTCCTGAGTCGTTCTTCCACATTCCAAAGAGCTCTTTGGGAAGCCAATTTCTCGGCCGCCCATAACAGTTGCCAACGGGTCAGTCTTGATAATGGTCCTCCATGCCGTAGGAGATGAAAGACTAGGTCGTCGAGCGCTTTTGCTCGAATGCTCAAGTGTTGCTCGATAGACACCGCTGCTGCGGGTATAAACCTCGAAGTTGATCGCAACAATTCGTCGCAGATATCCAGCGCAGCATCTTCAAGCTCCTCCACTGGGAAGTTCAACCAATTCTCACTCACGAAATCTAAAGGGTTCTCTGACATTGTACCGTAGAAAATAGCTTGCTCAAGTTTATCCTTCGCGGTCATTTGAGCCTTTTCCAGAGCATTTTCTGATCCGGAATAAGCTGAGGTAGCAATACGAATGATACCGATACCGCGAAGCATTATCAGGCAGGCAGGGTATATTCGATTCTCTCCCTGCTCTTCAACACTTGTTCCAAGGACTTCGAGCTGTTTATCGCCTCGAAGTTGAATGCAGTCCTGGAAATAGCCAGGAATACGGCGCGACTCCATCAGTAACTGAGATGAAGGTGATTCCCGAACAGGAACGAGTGAAAGCACGATAACAGAAAGTCTCAGGACGATAAAAGCAGTGTCCCCCGACTTTGGGACATGCAATTTTGGCTTCGATTTCTCAAACTGGGATGGGATGTTGCGCGGTTCGACATAGTGCGTCGAGACTACTCGTCCACGGCCCCCAGATATATCGATTTTGAGAACAGCCAATGTTGGAACCTCGGCTTGTTGTGCATGGAAAACAACAAGGGCGAAGATGGACATGGACTGATCCAGGCTAGACGCTTGATCAAAAGCATCATGCCTAGGCGTGCAGACAAAATCCAGGATTTTGAAACTATTCTCATGTCCGCCATTTGAAGAAATATTCGTGAGAACCTCGTATATGGAAGGTCTGAGGTCTATCTCTGCCTTCATCGTGCTGCCGTTGTTCCAATGGGTGTCCCATATCTCAAGAAGACCAGTCGAAGTCGCGATTATGACATCCCGTTGGCCTCTTTGAGATGATCTCGCGGGCCTTGCAGCAGCAATGTCCTTTTTCCACAGCCCACCAGTGAGAACACTTTTGATTCCTCCAAGAAATCCGGTGCCGCCAAGCTTGGCAGTACTGCGAAGAAAATTCACCGTCACAGCTGCCTTCCCCTGCGGATCTCTTAAGGTAATGTGGGCGACCCGCCCAGAGGAGAACGTAACAACGACGCCAGAAGGTTCTGCATTGATGATTTCTTTAGCATATTCCCCAGTGAGCAGTCCAGGAATCAATGCCTGGATCCCGTTGTGTTTCTGTCTCATTAGACCCAGAACCACTGCATTGGAAACTGTCTCCCAGTAGATTATTTTCCCAGTCCCAGGTACGACGACTAGTAGACCCGGAGGGCTGACCGTTGCATTCGGTAGAAGGACTCCACACGGAGGAGGACCCGCGGAGCTCCTGCAAGATTCAGGAATTGTAATAGTGAAGATGTCACTTGGTGAAGGTGAAGATGACGGCACTGCATATGGCCAAACGACGGCATGCGATCGGGTCAAGACTAGCGCATAGCCCTGTTCAATGGTAAAAAAGCTTCCCGAAGGAACTATATAAGGTAAGACAAGTGTCCAGCAAGGACCTACGATAAAAGATCTCAACTTACCTGAGTCGGCTCCACGTATTTGATCGGGAAGCGAAGGCAGCTGGGAAACAGTATAGTGATCAGTTTTAGACTACGGCGCAGCATAGTTAGATCCAATGATGATACCGGCTTCAATATACCAAGCTGGAGAGAATTGCTCACAAGTGTCACTATCCCGTCCGATTCGGTTCGCTTTTCTGGCCTTTTTGGACCTCTGAGTGCAAGATCTTTCTGAGCAATTCCTGCTGTGTAGGTGTTGGGATCAGCATCAACAGAAGACTCTTGTTCTGACGCTGTAAAGGCCCGAAGGCCGAAAGAATCTTCTCCCAGGACAGATCGCTGCCTTTTAGCCTTTGGAAGTTTTACAGACTCATCCGAGTTTGTCCTTTGCCGTCGCCGAGGGTTTCTTAACGACGAGACTGCCGAGCGGACAGTCGCATCAGGCGCGAACATCGCTGTAGTTGTAATGTATTTAGGAGCATAGAAAGAGTGGTTGGTTAACGAGTGAGGAAAAACGTGTATATCCTGGAGCAACGTCGAAAGAGAGGGGAAAAGTTTAACCCAGGGATGGCAACCTTTGTTGTTTACTATATGCGCTTGAACATGGTGGTTAGAGTATCGGAAGTGTTGTTTTCAAAGGCGGTGTACCTATAATACTGAACTGATTCTGCCACTATGGGTGCTCACTAGTACTAGTATGGTATGTGATGACTAAGACCAGCTATACCAAGATCGGGAGACCTTCGATCCACATTAGTCCCCACAGACCGAGAAATTTCTCATTTATTTCTCTTCACCACGCAAGATCTGAAGAAAATCTTCTGCACAGACAACATCTGGACACATGTCACCAGCTCAACTACTCACATAGTGCCAACCACACTTGGTGGTACTAAAGTGTATACCTTTATTGATGAGCTCAGCCGACTTGAACTCGCAAACATTGATGATCTTTACCTTCGATATGCCGCTCAACTTGGAGAAACCGGATCAACATAACCTCCTCACAGATGAGGAGATCCAGCAATTGCTTTCTCAAGCAGAAGCCAGAATGAGAAATGGCCAATCTAAAATTACTGGAGTCACCTCAACAGGTTATGAAGATTCGAACTCCGCTTGGTCAGAGTAAGAGCCTTGTATACCCCTGAATCTCACGGAATCTCGAGGCTCCATGGAAAACCACAAGCTTACATGAGCCCAAAAATCTAGTATTCTCAAACTAGATTCTTGTCAGACTCCGTTGCCTTATGTACTCCAGCGAGATGAAATCGCGGCCGTCGATACATCACGAATCATTAACCGCGCTCAGAAGAAGCAGGCGGATACAGTTTATCCTGTAGAGAGGATCATGGCGCACAATCAAATCACCAAGGTTAGTGCACTTGCCTTGCTCCTCGCAACTTTGCTGTTTAGATCGCCATGAGGAAAATCATCCCAACGCTCTAGCGCTCGATGCAGTCATACCAGCCCGTATTGGGCTGACCTGCTTCCGTGAGAGTTCATAATTATTCATAGTTACTCTGATCGATAGCGATCCTAACTTCTCTTTTCTTCTTTAAAACTTCGCCTATCCTATCCGTGAATCTCTATTGACATATACTTCAGGACAAACACACAGCGGGAAGCGATTGGTTCGATCTTCCGAAAACAAATTTGACACCAGAGCTTAAAAGAGATCTACAAATGCTTCGAATGCGTTCGGTACTAGACCCGAAGAGGCATTACAAGAAAGGCGCCGATGAAGGCGCCACACCGAAATTTTCTCAAGTGGGGACGGTCATCGAAGGCCCTACTGAATTCGTTAGTTCTAGAATACTAAAGAAGGACCGCAAGAGAACTTTTGTTGGCGAGGCCATGGCAGTGGAACGAGAGTCGGGCCGCTTTACAGCTAAGTACAGAGACATTCAGACCGCTAAGACTAGTGGTAAGAAGTCTTACTATAAGAACCTGCTAGCAAAGAGGAGACTGAAGAGGTAAATGTTCGTTGGGACTTGCGCAGCTTTATTGAGGCGTTCTGTTATGGATCTGGCCACGATTAGACCGCAAGTGGTCTGATGCTCCAACTGCGGGGTTGGTCCCTGGCTTGTATCCAATACTCTCAACTGAAAAGGCATTATTCCCTCTGACCTGGTCCAAACATGTCGGAGATGGCCTGTCCAACCAGTTTCTAGCATCTTGGTGTTAGTGACAATGTTGTCAGGCTCATGAAGCAGTCCCTTCGATGAAGCTCACCTGCATGTCGACAGCTGCTAGACGGCCAGCCTCTAGAACTTCTTCGTGGTTCGCCTTTCCTTCACCTAATATTGTTTCCAGCTGATTTGGACTGGAATCTTGAAGAAGGTGGTCATCCCCACGTGGGACGGGGGCAAGAACTGCGTTATTTGTGACCAGACTCAGTGCCAACACTCTTATTCCACAGTGCCTGGCCACTACAATCTCTGGCACGGTTGACATTCCAACAATGTCGGCGCCCAGCTGTCTGAGCATACGGCATTCTGCCCTCGTTTCATAACTGTCTGTTCATCAACCGACAATTCTTATAACTTCAGGTATGAAACGCACCTTGGCCCTCCAACGAATGCATATACTCCCTCATGCAATCTTCGCTTGCTCTCATGAGGTACGATCCTCTTCCAGGCCTGATGCACGAAGCGACGAAGTTCCAGATCGTAGGCGTCTGACATTGGTGGAAAGCGGACTCCAAACTCGTCCGCGTTGGAACCCCGCAGTGGATGTGACCCTGCCAAACCGGCCAAAAAGATATGCTATGTGTCCTCGTTTAGGTACTTTGGACCTATAATGATGCGAATCGACTTACATCATTTATGACCACAATGTCGCCCACAGCATACTCCGAATTTAGGCCTCCTGATGCGTTGGTCACTTAGATAGGCAGTCAGTGCTCAATAATATTGTATAGGAGCCGTAGCGACAGTACCTACAGACTAGCATCCTCACACCAAGAAGTTTGAAAACACGGATTGGAAATGCCACTTTCTCCATAGAATGACCTTCATAATAACTACAAGATTTCGTTAAGTGACACCATCATAGCTGATCAGTTTGATATGGGGACTCACTGTACACGGCCAACCATTAAGACGACCGGAATATCGCGACCGAGGTATCCGAAAACCAACTTCCCCGCATGTCCGGACACTGAAGAGGTAAGAGACAGGGAAATTGCATACTGTAGTGACTTTGAGGAACCTTACCGGTGGGAAGAGGGAAGTGCGGTATGGATGAATATTCATACTCTGCCTTTGAGGCTTCTTGGACAGTATCTGCAAGCCCACCCAGCCCCGAGCCGCAAATAATAGCAACCTTGGGACTTCGCAAATCATCTGGAAGGCCTCTTTCAAGAAAGGCGGCGGCCTCTTTCGCTTGTTCGAAGTAAGAAGAGCCACGTTCAAGGTCAGCCATGGTCGATCAAGGGGAAAAGGTAGCAATACACCCTGTCCGAAGACCTGAAGATAACCCGTCCAGTAGTTATGTAGGAAGATCAATAAAATACGGCTTTGGATTATCCTACTATCGGAACGGCTGATGCCTTGAAAATCTATAATAGATAACTTAGTCTCTGCGACGAAGATAGGCCATGCTTTTCCGTCAAAATAAGGACCTTTCGCGTTCTACATGATCCTCAATTGCGACCGCAAAACAAAGATTATGAGGTGATATTGCAGCCAGGTTTGGTTGTGTAACACTTACTTGAATGAAACGATGAGCTGCGATCGAGATTGAGCGGTCCGCCGAACACTAAGATTGTAGAATAGAGAAAGTCTTCAAACTGCAAATTCCCGCGAGTCTCTTTATATCGGATCAGACACAGACTTCGCCCAAGAAAACAGGAGGGGCCGTATGGGATTTAAGCTGATAAGTAAAGCAGGGTGAGATGATCAATCTGCTCTCTAGGTTCCCAGCGGTACGTCTGCAGACTTAGCAACAATATCTGTCGATTTGAGGTCATAAGATGGAATATGCAGTTTCAACAACAACTAATTCACAAATCGTAGTGGAGAGATTGTTATGCATGACTAGGTTCACTCATCAGGAATTCTGCCGGTCGACTACGAGCAATTCCGCAAATTCTATTGGTGGCCGGAACTAGGGATCAAGGCGGTGACAATAATCGATTGGTAGCATAAGCCTTTGCCGCGGGAAGTTACAGCAGACACCGTAAAAAAAAAAAAAGAAATGGTCGTATGAGCAGCTTCCACAACTGTCCTCGAAGCGTCTATCGTCAGGGCGAGAACTTTACATTATGCTATCCACTCCAAATCTTCGCTCCATTTGGGGCGCAGGGAAGAGATTGAAGGTAAATCCTCCCAGCAGATCTGCTCCCGAGTTCTGCAAAGCTCACATATCCTAAGCTCTCTATGATAAGCCGGACATTTGAGACATCGGCCAAGATAGAATCATCTCTTTCTGCCAAAATGCAATTCTCAGAAGGTGACAAGCCAGCGTCACCACCGGCTATGTGAGCACCTACTGTTTTTACAGCCAAATGACACGGACCACTGATTAAATAACAGAACAACCAATACTAAACAAGAACTAAGAGGAGATGCAAAGGAATGGTTTGTACATGGCCTGCTCCCTGTATGCTGGATTGGCTAAAATCTCACGCCTCTCTCCCAGGCCAGCTCGTTTGGATGACATCGGCGAGAAGTTCAGATTACCTCGAAGCGTGCAGGCCATCTATCTGCGACCCCTCCGAAGAAGGGCTGAGTATGGTCTTCCCGTCTGTGACCTACAGCTTCGATCTTATAGCGTTCGAAATGTCGAGTTGTTTGCCGATTTCGCTGTTCGTGCTGCCTACTATCTCAAACTCCCTGTGTCTGGTCCCGTACCTCTACCCCGTATTGTCGAACGCTGGACAGTTCCCAGGAGCAATTTCGTGCACAAGAAGAGCCAGGAAAATTTCGAGCGTATAACTCTCCGGCGGTTGATACAAATTAAAGATGGCCATCCTAAAGCCGTGCAGGCATGGCTTGCCTTCCTTCGCAAACACGCGTTCTACGGAGTTGGTATGAAGGCGAACGTATGGGACTACGACACTCTTGGTATGAGCTATCCTCGTCTTTGCTATCACGTTATCCCATACTAACCTCTATCGTGTCTTTCAGATGTTGGAAAATCTATGGACGAGTCACTACCAGAGGTCGAGAAATTGCTCGAGCCACACCTTACGCAATTCGGTCGACGAAGAGATTCTGAGGCCAGTACCTCTGTATCTAATTCCCTGAACAGTGAACGCTTCTCTCAGAATAGAGGCCCATTAACCGATACGCGTAGGGGTTAGCTCTGGACATATCTCCTATTGTTTTATTATACTTCCTTATGTGGTCCGGAATTTGTATCTCTACTGTCGAAAGCAACTTACTTCTATGGAAATTAAACCGAGTAAATAAACATATTTATAGTAAGATTTTATTTTTTCCTCTTTATCTCTAGTTTTACACCTAGCCAATTTAATGTGACTTCTAGTCGAAATTAAGTACCCCTTAGGCTTTGGCTAAGAATCACTGCGTAGATCACGTGCCTATCGCTCAAGCAAGCTCCCTGCCGAGTGTCC
Organism: Paecilomyces niveus; assembly: GCA_003116535.1. Classification (NCBI taxonomy): domain Eukaryota; kingdom Fungi; phylum Ascomycota; class Eurotiomycetes; order Eurotiales; family Thermoascaceae; genus Paecilomyces; species Paecilomyces niveus. The sequence goes on from QEIL01000129.1 coordinate 68,017, forward strand.
CATTCTGAATGCTCAATGCATATATAATCCAGTGCACAGCACACGGTCAGATGGCCACTTTATTCACTCGACAGGGGACATATTTCCCCAGATTCCGAGTCAATAAATTTAGCTCTAGCAATTCCCATTGCGTCCGCTGTCTACAGAGCTCAAGTTTGCACGCCAGCCAACCTCCGCGCGAGAAGACAATTTTCTCCGGTATTCAACCCACTGGTGTACCGCATCTGGGAAATTATCTCGGGGCGCTCCGTGAATGGGTGCGATTACAGAATGATTGCACTACAGATACCAAGTTCTTATTTTCCATTGTTGATCTCCATGCATTGACCGTTCCCCAAGAGCCCTCACGCCTTCGGATATGGAGGAAAGAGTCGTTCGCTATGTTGCTTGCCATTGGACTTGACCCTAATCGTTCCACGATATTCTATCAATCCACCGTACGTTCCTTCATATAACGTCCATTCAAGACTGACCCATTTTCTTGCTTACCGGCTGCAACCTAGGTCTCCGCTCATGCTGAACTGATGTGGATTTTGAGCACAGTGGCATCGATGGGGTATCTTTCCCGTATGACTCAGTGGAAGGTAAGGTCCTAATGAGTTGGTGGTTTAGACCTCTGACAAAGCACATTAGAGGCATATATCATGGAATTAACTCCGCGTAGAGCAAGCTTAAATTGCCGGAAGACACGAGCCTGGAAGATTCAGCTGCCAAATCGAAACTGAGACTCGGTCTTTTTTCTTACCCCGTTCTTCAAGCAGCAGATATCCTAGTATATAGGTCTGTCACCGGAAGCTTTCTATCAATTGCCACTTATAACTGACTTCTTCTGTTACAGAGCGACACATGTGCCAGTCGGAGAGGATCAGAGACAACATATCGAGTTTACGCGGTATACCGCTAACAGTTTTAACCACCTATATGGCCCGATTTTCCCAGCACCGGAAGCTCTAATCTGTGAGTGATGATGTTCACAACGTCTCTACGGACAATCGCAAGGTATTGATTTTCGTCCTCGACGAGTAGCCCCAGCTAGGAGAGTGATGTCGCTTAAGGAACCTCTTCAAAAGATGTCGAAGTCGCACACGGACGATCTCTCGAGGATTCTGCTTACCGATTCACCCGAGGAGATCCACAAAAAGATCAAGTTAGCCCTTACAGACTCAGAGCCCTTGATCACATATGATCCGGTACGCCGACCAGGTGTGTCTAACCTAGTGGAAATCTTGTGTCACTTGGAATGCGACGGAAAATCATGCGAGGAAGTCGCCTTGGAAAATAGATCGACCAGCATCCGCGCATTTAAGGAACTCGTTGCAAGCAGCGTGGTGAGCCATCTCAGTGAAATAAGGGACAGATTTTTCACCTTGATGCAGAACCAGAGTGATTACCTCGACAGCGTCGCCGAGGCTGGTGCTAGAGCCGCAGGCGCTAATGCTGACGCTACAATGAAAACTGTCAGGGCCGCTCTGGGACTCTGATGACTTTCCTATTGGTGATGTTTCCAGAGCAGGCTGAGATCTCTCAATGACACTCGCCATGTATAGGTACGCCCAACACCATATTGAGCAGCGTGCTCAGTTTTACGATTATCTTGGATTCGGTGTAGTTTATTTCCCCCCTCTTCTTATATACTTTCCAGTATGTGCATAACCCTTGACCACGTTGATGTCAACCACCTAGACATGTCCGATACCCATACGGTATCCACAATAGCGGATCGGGGATGATGTTCCTTCAATACAGTAGTCTAAAGTGATGAGCATGGTGCGGCCCAGCTTTCCTGTAGAATCGCTTACTATTTTGTCTTCTGAAAATACTAAAAAGAGTATTCTGGACCAAGGATACAGGTGGATAGGACGGGTAGCCACATATCGATAATCCCAGGATTCTTCAAGAACCGCAGCTATGCCAGCAGAAGTTCCGCTAGGGTATGCGAGAGATGCGTCTTTGGGAAGAGCCTAATAGAGCTAAGCACCTCACACAGTAAGCACTTCCAGAATCAAACACTTACGAAGTGAGGCGAAAAACGACAGTGATAGGCGTATGGGCATGTTCTTTCCTTTCTTTTCCTTTTTTTTATTGTCATTTCGTATGGTAAGTTACTGTCGTGATGTTTCTCTCTACCCATACTCTGAGTCAGATGTGATTGGCGAAGAGAACATACTTATCGAATACTAATAACACAAGGTACTCATATTATTGTTACAGGAGGATTCCCTGTGCTAGTACGAGTTTAGGTACATGGTGGCGCCTAATAAGGTAGCCCTATCCGCCTAGTGGGCTGAAGGCCTCGTAAACCATCCACGTCATCGTGCCGAACCTGCAAGTCAGGGTCTGCGCCACTGCTGCAGATCACCGTTCTCTGCTCCCTATACTGCGGAGGCTGAGTAATTCAATATTAATACTACCAATGACTTTAGAGAGCGTAGATGGCTATGCAAACCCCATTACGTATATCCAGGATTCGTAAGCCCACTCGAAGATGAGGACAGTGAATGTCAATTGCCAGCATACAATGCTGTGACAGGCAGACATTACTTTTATTATCTGCTGGGCGCAGTCTTTTTATTAGGTGAGACCGTGAGAAGCTAGTCTTGCATCTGAGGGGGGTTTCTTCAACATAATCCGTCTGTTCTTGGACAGTATTTTCTCCATCACTTGCCGTTGCCTCATATTGTTGTGTATCTCACTTCCTTGGCTCCAAGTGATTCTCGAGATTCTTCGATGTGTGCTCTTCTTAAGTCCGATGGACGTTGGCTGAGCCGAGCTGTCCGGCCCCTGGTGCTAAGCCTCGGCGCCTTTTTAGTAAATTTAGTAGGACAGTGATGACGCTAGCAGGGGCTCCGAGTGCTCCGGTTTTGCCTCCCCGAGTTTTGAGGGCTGGAACCGGGCAGCAGATCAGCCGTTCGCAGCATTTTCCAACCTTGTCCATCGGCACAATTCACATCCTTGGTAGGCCATCCTGCCGGACCGTGGTTAATGATGATGTATGTATCTGATTTTCTCGAATCCTCGCATCCAGAGTGTACTCCGACTTACAAAGCGTTGGCGCCAGAGTGGGGATGGAGCGTTTGAAACCGACTGGGCACAGAGTATGTTTCGTCGCCTAGTAATCGCGCCGGCAAGATCCATCCGACGTCAACTATCATGAAAATAAAAGGACGATAGCCGGCTACTGCCGCATCGATGATCCCAGTCATCATTTACACTACTGCTTCCTTTCCTTGACTTTCACTTTCGTACTGTACCCGGTGGCAGTGAATAGAAGAGATTGTCCAGGAGGACTTTCCCTGATCTGTCAGCTGTGTCGCTCCCTCAGGGGTTGTCCCAGTTCACCCGTTGAACTCCCCTCTCCGGACGCTCTACAGAATAATTCCAACCCAGCAAACAAGTTACCGTCATGAAGGCAGTAACCTTGCTCTGTCTTGCAGTTTCCCTTGCAATATCTTCAACAGGTGCTCTAGAGTTGTTCAAGAGGGATGTGCCAGCTGTCGTGGGACTAGACATTCAGCGCAAGCATGTATCTGATCCCGTTACTCGGGACCGAATAAGAAGGAAGCGCGACAAAACTGTCAGCGAGATTCTGGACAATGAGGTATGTTTCCAGTCTCCATCAGCAATAATGACTTCAGTGGATCAACCCCCTCTTCATGAGCGTTCTACATACTTACTGGCCCTATCAGGAAACCCTCTATTTTGCCAATGTCTCATTGGGAACACCGAAACAGAGCCTCCGCCTCACAATCGATACTGGAAGTAGCGATCTATGGTGCAACTCAGCGAGTTCACGCCTTTGTTCTTCTCGGTCGGATCCTTGTGACATATCAGGGACTTACGACGCAAATTCCTCATCGACATACAAATTCGTCTCTGATGACTTCAATATCTCTTACGTGGATGGATCATCGGCATATGGCGATTATGTGACTGACACTCTTCACATCGGCGGGGCAAGTCTGGCGGATTTTCAGTTTGGGGTTGGCTATTCATCCAGCTCGGTTGGTAAGGCTGCATCCTCATGGAATTATCGTGTGTGATAGAACTGACAGGTTCGTCTCGGTGTTTATAGAAGGGGTCTTGGGTATTGGCTATACTTCCAATGAAGTACAGGTCAACCGAAATGGAAAACACGCTTATGCTAATTTACCTCAAGCCATGGTTAATGATGGTTTGATCAATTCGAATGCTTATAGCTTGTGGTTGAATGATCTCGACGCAAACACTGGCTCAATTCTCTTCGGTGGCGTCAACACAGACAAATACCATGGTCAGTTAGAGACCTTGCCTATTCAGGCTGAGGGCGGCAGCTATGCTGAGTTCCTTATCACTCTCACTGCGCTGTCACTGAGCACGGGGTCGAATTCTACCAATTACTCTTCCGACGCTCTTCCGGCAGCCGTGCTGCTTGACTCTGGGAGCAGTTTGACGTACCTCCCGGACTCCATTGTCTCTAGTATCTACGACGATCTTGATGTGACCTACGAATCCTCAAGCGAAACAGCATATGTGCCCTGCTCTCTAGCGAATGGTGATGTGCAAATAACGTTCACCTTTTCCCAGCCATCAATCAATGTCGGTATAGATGAGCTCGTTCTTGACCCAGGCGTCAATTCTGACGGTTCGCGGCCTACCTTTTCCGATGGTACAGCTGCCTGCATTTTCGGTATCTCACCCGCTGGCGACAGCACTGCAGTGCTAGGGGATACTTTCTTGCGCAGCGCCTATGTCGTCTATGACCTTTCAAACAATGAGATCTCATTAGCCAACACAAACTTCAATGCTACCAGCAACAACGTCCTGGAAATAGGTACTGGTACCAATGCTGTCCCTGACGCCACCGCTGTATCTTCTCCAGTCACGACCGTTGCTGCTGGAAGTGGAGGTGCTCGGATTGGAGGGCCATCAGGGACTGGTGTCATCACTTCTGGTGCACTTCCAACCAAGACGAGCCGTGCTGCAGCTGTTATGCAGACAAGCTTCCCAGGACATATAGCCGTTGGCATTGCTGGAGCTGGCTTACTACTTGCACTTTAATGATTTTGCTAGTGTAGATTTTTTTTTTTTTACAATATATATATATATATATAATTATAAAATAAATAATTAAATTTTTTAAAATTAAATTTATATAAGTACTTAAGCTACACCTTTAAGTATTTAAAGTTTTTATTTATAATTTAATAATTAGTAAATTAAAAAATTTTAATATTATTGTGACGGCCCTAGATCCGGATCCTGACACCTAGGTGTTAGGATAGCTGTGACGTCCAATCTAGTAGTAATATTAAAGCTATAGAAGCTATCTAACTAGCTAGGCGACATCATTCGAGAAGACTAGGCTGAGGAGAAAAAGGAAAGAAATCAAAGAGAATTCGTGAAACCATTAAAATATCCCCCTTGAGTATCCTGCCATTCAAACCGCCTTCCAATCTAGGTCTAGTCTCTAGCCTTTGTCTGATGGGAAATGCCTAGTCTGACCTTCTTGGAGGTTTGAGCTAGGGCCGTGACATCACCCCCCTTTTTGGGCTGATTCGTCCTCGAATTAGCTTTATAATTGTCGTCAAGGCGAGCCTCAGGTTCAGTCCCTAGGTTCCAGCATTCAAGCCAATAGTCTAGGTTCACAGGGGGTCCTAAGGAAATTCCTCGTAGAACCGTTTCAGCTTGAATAGAGATCCTCTGAAATTTGAAGCTGGATACCAGGTTAAATCAGTGTCATATCCTGACCACTGCACCTGATATTGAAGTTGCTTATATCGTTTTCGAACAGCTAGGATTTGGTCCACCTCCCATTCAATCTAGAGGGAATATTAGACGGACTTTCATGGTCTCAAGGACTTCTAATTTCCAAGCATGGCCAACCTTCTCGAGGACCTTAAAAGGACCCTCCATTTGATTTGTAAGCTTCCTAGACGGCTGTCTTGATATCCAATTCTTAGGGGGATATTAGTGTTGGCATTGAGTTGAGTTATAGCTCGACTCGGCTCGACTCGGCTCGCCAAGACCCCCGAGTTGAGCCTAACTTCTTGACTCAACTCAATGCCTACTATAGGTAGACATAAGGTTGTATATAAGGCTATTGTTATATAATTCCTACTAGTTAGCCCCTTTATTTTCAGCTAATATTTTTTTTTAATTATTTTTTTTAGTAAATATATACTTACTTAATTAAATTAATTATACTTAGTTTTTTATATTAAAAATAACTTAATTTATTTATTAAATAATAATAATAATAATTAATTAATTATTATATATAGTGTTGGCATTGAGTCGAGTTGAGTTGAGATTTTGAGCTCAGCTCAATAAGTTGAGCCGAATATTTAGGCTCAGCTCAAGGGTCGAGTTGAGTCGAGTTGAGCTTAAACTCAACCTTATGTCTACCTATAGTAGGCATTGAGTTGAGTTGAGCCCAACTTTTAGGCTCAACTTAAATTAAATTTAACTTAATTAATTTATTTATATAATTTTTTTTATTTATATAATAACTTTAATAAAAATTTTAAATTTAATAATTTAAAATTTAATAATTATATATAAATTTTAATAATTTTTATATTAATATTTAATAACTTTATATATAATTTTTATTTATTTAAGTACTTAAATTTTATTTATTAAATTTATTTTATTTTAATAGTAAATTATATATACTTTATATATAATTTTTTTAATTAAAGTAATATTAATATTAAGTTAAGTTAAATTAAAATTTTAAGCTTAGCTTAATAAGTTAAGTTAAATATTTAAGCTTAGCTTAAGGGTTAAGTTAAGTTAAGTTAAGCTTAACTTTTAAGCTTAACTTAATATTAATATTAAATTAAAGTAAAAATTTAATTAAATTAACTTTTAAAAGTTAATATTTTTAATTATATATAAAATTAATTAAAATAATTATAATAAGCTTTAATTTTATATTTTTATTAATTTATAAAAAATAATTAATTATAAAATTTTAAAATTAAATTTTTTTTAATATTTATATTATAATTTATAAAAGTAATAAAAAGTTATATAATATTTTATTTTTATTTTAATTTATTTATTTTTTTAAGTAAATTTTGTATAAAAATTATTATTTATAATTTTATACTTAATATTTATTTATTAAGTTAAGCTTAATTTTATAATTTAACTTAACTTAATATTAATATTAATTTATAATAAAAAATTATTAATAATTATTTAAATTAATAAGTTTATAAATTAAAAAGTTTTTTAAATTTTTAATTAATTATTATATATTAAAATACTTTATTAAAATATTAAATTTTTAATAAGTTAACTAAGTTAAATTATTATTTTATTATTATTTTTTTATTTAATATTAATTAAAAAAATTATTTAATAAGTTAAGTTAAAAGTTTTAACTTAGCTTAATTTATAAGTTTAACTTAATAAGCTTAGTATATAATTTAATTACTTAATATAATTTAAGACTAGTTTAAAACTTTTATTTAATTACTTACTTAAAATTAATTATAAAATATAACTTTAAGTTAAATTAAGCTTAAAAATTTATAAGTTAAGTTAAGTTATAAAATTAAGCTTAACTTAAAAGTTTTAATAAATTAAGTTAAGTTAAGTTAAGCTATAACTTAACTTAATATTAATATTAATAATTTTAATATAAAGTTAATATAAAAGCTTAAAATAATTTTATACTAAGTAAAAAACTTTTAAACTTAAACTTATTGCTAAGCTTTAACTTATAATATTATATTTTTTTTAAAGGTAATACTTTTAACTTTTTATATATTTAAAGTTATTATATTAATTAAAGTTAAAGTTAACTTTTATATAAAATACTTATATTTAACTTATTTAATAAAGTATTAATAACTTTATTTTTTTTATTTTTTATTAAATAAGTTAATAATTAATAATTTAATTAAGTTTACTTAAGTAAAAAATTTATTATTATTAAATAAAGTAAAAAAGTATAAAATATATTATAAACCCTTAAAAGTATATTTAAATAATAAATATAAGTTTTAATTTTTTTATTATTATAAATTTAATATATTAAGTATTAAGTTTCTTTATTTAGTAATTAATTTTTATATTTTAAAATTTTAATTATATTTTATTTTTTATTTTATTTTTTATTTTATAATTTTATATTAAATTTTAATATTTATTAATATTTTTTTAAATATTTTAAGTTATAATTATAATAATTTATATTAATTTTAAAGTATTTTATAATTTTTTTATTATTTTTTTAATATATTAAATTAAGTTTTAAAAGTTAAATTTTTTATAAAGTATTTTTAATAAGTTTAATAATTTTATATATAGTGTTGGCATTAAGTTAAGTTAAGTTGAGATTTTGAGCTTAGCTCAATAAGTTGAGCTAAATATTTAGGCTCAGCTCAAGGGTTAAGTTAAGTTGAGTTGAGCTTAAACTCAACCTTATATCTACCTATAGTAGGTATTGAGTTGAGTTGAGCCTAACTTTTAGGCTCAACTTAATGAGTTGAGTTAAGAAGTTAAGCTTAACTCGGGGGTCTTGGCAAGCCAAGTCAAGCCAAGTTAAGCTATAACTTAACTCAATGCCAACACTATTTATATAATATTTATAATTTAAGAAAAAAAGTTTATTTTTATAAAAATAATATTTTTATTATTTATAATTAATATTATTATTAAATAAAAATAAACTTAATTATTTTATATAAAAATTATAAAGTTTTATAAATAAAATTTTAAAATTTAATTTATTTTTTTAATAATATTATTAAAATAATTTATAAAAATTAATAAAAGTACTTTTAAAAAATAAAAATAAATTATTAATTTTAATTTAAAGTAATAATAATAAAAAATTTACAATAAAGCTATAAATACTTTAATAAATTAATATATAATTATTTTTATTTAAATATTTAATAAAAATTTAATAATAATTTTTTTATATTTAATTATTTTAATATTAATTATAATTATAATAAAAATAATATATATTTATATTTATATTAAATTAATAATAAAAATAAATAAATAAAATATATATAATATTTTTTTTTAAATACTTAGTAAGTAATAAATTATAAGTTTTTTATATAAAATAAATTTATAAAAAAGTTAAATTTAATACTTAGTAATAATTTTAAAATAATAATTAATTTTTTTTAATTTAATATTTTAATATTATTATTTTAATTTTTAAATTTAAGGGAAAATAATAAATTTATTAATAATTATAGCTTTAAGCTAAGGGAATATAAGAATTTTATACTTAGCTATATATTATTTATTTTTAAATTTAATTTAATTTTATAAAAAAGTTTTATAAAAAAATTTTTTAGAATTTTTTTTAATAATTTTAATTTTTTTTAAAAGAAATTTAAAAGAAATTTCTTTAGTTTTATTTTTTTTATTTTTAATAATATTTATTATTTATATTGTAAATATTAATATTATATTATATTTTTTAAGGTTTTTTTTATAAGTTAAATTAATATTTATAATATTAGTATTAAGTTAAGTTAAGTTAAGTTAAGAAGTTAAGCTTAACTTAACTTAATACTTACTATAAGTAAATATAAGGTTAAGTTTAAGCTTAACTTAACTTAATGCTAACATTAAATATTTATTTATTATTAATTTTTTATAGTAAATTTTATTTTTATTAAAATAATATATTTAAATATATATTTTAATTTTTAAAGTAATATAATATAATAAAAAAAATTAACTTATAAAATTAACTTAATATATTTATTTTTTAAAAAATTATTAATAAGTTATAAAATATTAAAAGTTTTAGTAATTTAATATAATTTTAAATTATTTTATATTTTAAAATTTAACTTTTTATTTTTAAAAGTAATTAATAATTATTAAAAGTTTCTTATTATAAATTTTATAATTATATTTTATTAAAGAATTTTTTTATAAAAAATATATATATAATTAAAAAAATATAAAGAATATTTAGCTAAACCTTAAGAGTTTATAATTATATAAAAAGTATTAGCTTATAATAACTTATTAACTATTACTATAATTTTTTTAAATAAATAATTATAAGTATAAAAGTTAACTATTTATATTCTTTACAAGAAAATTATTTTTTATTATATTAAATTTATTAATAATATTATAATTTTTAAATATTTTTTAATAAAATTTATAAAATTTTAAAAAAATTAAACTTTTTTAATAATAATAAATATTTATTATTTTTAAATTATTTTTATTTTTTCGAAGTTTATATAAATTTTTTAATTTATTTTAATAATAAAATTAAAGTATTATATAAATTTAATTTTAAATTTATACTTATTAATATTAATATATAGTTTTATTTTTTATAATTTCTTAAGAATTTTATAAATTTATTTTTAATATTATTTTTTAAATTTATTAATAAAAATTAAAATATTATTTATATAAGTTAATATAAACTTATTAAAAAAATTCTTTAATACTTTATTAATATATTATTAAAAAATATTAAAAGTATTTATTAACTTAAATAATATTATTTATTATTTAAATAATTTATATTATATTTAAAAAGTAATTATTTATTTAAATTTTTTTATAATATAAATTTAATAAAAAGTTAAAATAATATTTAATTTAATAAATTATTTAATTTTATTAATTTATTTTAATATTTTATAAATAAATAATAATTATAATAAGTTAAGGGCTAAGAATTTACTATTAAATTAAAAAAATATAAATTAAACTAACTACTAAGTTAATTTTATCCTTAAACTATATAATAAAGTAGTAGTAGTAAAAGATATAATAATTAGTTGCAAGTTACCAAAACTTACTACGGGCTTAGCCTATTACAATAATAAATATTAATTTTTTTAATAATTTTATTTAAAGTTTAATAATTATAATAAAAGTAAAGCTTTTTATTTAATTTTTATATAAAAAAATTAATATAATAATAAAAAATTATTAATTTAAATAAATTCTTTATTTAAAAATTTTATAAAAATTTTATTATAATTATAAAAAAATTATAAGTAAGTATAGTATTAAGTTTTACAACTTAATATTTTAATTTTTTATTAATAATATAATAATTTAACTTTTAAAATATACCTTAAAAGTTAAATTATAATAAAAACTAATAATTTTTCTTAAAATATATTATATAAAAAGTTTTAAGGTAACTTTATTTTTTTTAGTATTGGTATTAAGTTAAGTTAAGTTGAAATTTTAAATTTAACTTAATAAATTAAGCTGAATATTTAAGTTTAACTTAAAAATTAAGTTAAGTTAAGTTAAGCTTAAACTTAACCTTATATTTACTTATAATAAGTATTAAGTTAAGTTAAGCTTAACTTTTAAGCTTAACTTAATAAGTTAAATTAAGAAGTTAAGCTTAATTTAAGGGTCTTGGTGTTATGGACCAACCATGGAGGGGCACGACTGTGACACCCTGATAAGATAAGACTCTACGGCGCAGCACTAGAGCAAGGCAGACAGCAGGTCACGTGACATCGAACGGGTAGAGAAGGTAGAGGGGGTAGACGACAATACACCCTATACACCCTAGGCACCCAGGAAGGACTAGATATATAAGGACACTTATTTCCACCCAGCAGATATATTTAGTTTTTCGTGATTATTCTCTTCTATAATATTAAATCTACTTCTTTATTAATTACTTCTATTTATTATAAATTAATAAGAATAGTATTATTAAGTATATATACAAAGCAAGCCCTACTTCTAACTCACTCGTTAATTGTTATTTGTTGAAGATTTGATTATAATATTGTTATATCAACCCTTCCACCAAATATATATAATAAGTAGCATACTAGATACTATATAAAAATCTCTGAAATATTGTAAGGTTACCAGATAAGACTAAGGTATAGTCACTTGAACCTTCCCTAACTAATAATAAATAAATACAAACGAGACCTAGATCCTGGGGCGTAACATAATAATTACCCTTAATCCTAGTTACTAAAGGTTTAAGTATTACTACTATTAAGATATTAATTGTTAATAGGTAACAGCAGGCTAGACAAACTACTCAGCCAGTAATATTTAAATTAAGTATACTTACCAATAAATAGTTAATGGAAATAGTTAGTTAATTACAAAAACATATAGTTTGACTAGAGGAAACGGGGGCTATATATTAATCAGAGACCATACCTTAGTCAGAAGGACCAAAGGTCAAACTACCAAAGCCAAACCTATTCCATGGAAAACAATACAAACTACAAACATTCTTAGTACAACTAAACTTTTATTTCGAAATAATAAAGGTTATTAATTTAAAAACTAAAATTATAATAGCTATCTCTTATATAAAGGGAGTAGTTTTCAAGTAAATTAAACTTATCCTAAAAGATAGAAATAATAAAAAAAATAATTAAGATAAAATTACCAAAAAAATCTTCCAAAAATACACAAGCTTTAAAAAATAATTTAAGAAAGTATTTGAATTTATTAATAAAATAAAAATTATAAAACAAAAACTTAAGTATCTAAGGGATATTAAAGCAATATAAAATTATACATCAAAATACCAACAAATTATAGCTTATCTAGGATAAAATAATAAAATATAACTTATAATCTATAAGCAAAAACTCAAAAAAAGTATTTAGGATAAATTAATAAAATAAGATAAGCTAGAAGATATCAATAAGCTCATCAAACTATCCATTAGGATTAATAATTAAATTTATAACAAAAAAAAAACACAATAATACACCAAATAATAAAGAAACACTAAGAATCCAAGATTCAACTAATATAAAAACTACAAAAAACAAAAGGCGTAAGAAAAAATATCTAATCCTTACGAGCTAAAACTAATGGAATTAAATACTATAATATATAAACCAACAAATAAACCCAAAGAAAAAACAAAACAAAAGAAATATAAATACTTTAATTACAATAAAAAAAATATATAATTAAATAATACAAAAAGCCCAAGAAAACAACAATATAATTTAAAACTACAAAGAACAATAACAAAAATAAAGGTTATAACAATATACTTAAAAACCAAGGATAAATATAATATAAGTAGATAACTTAACTAAGTAACAGAGACAAGAAATTAAAATTTCTAGGGATTAAACAAACCAAACAAATATCAAAGACAATTCCACCAGGTAACAAAGACAAATAACCTCTAAAAATTAAAAAAACCAAATAAGTATCACCAAAGCTACCAAAAAAAACTCAGAGAATATACAAAGAAATTAATAAATACCTACAGACAACATAAAATATACCAGAAATTATAAAAAAACTCATAAGGTAATAGACAATATTATCAATAAAAATAATCAAGGCAACAATTAAACCTATAAATAAACCAAATAAAATACTAAGAAAATACTAAAATAATCAAAATACACAATAGATATTTGAAGTATTGGTCGGAATTAACAAATAATCCAAGCCCATAAAGCTAGAAAAATAGTATAACACACAAGATTTACCCAATAAAATTTCAGAAATACCTAAAGAACCTAAGACTCCGGGAATACTAAATTTAAGTAATACTTAAGGAGTACTAAAGGTTATTAATACCAAGATATAAATAATAAATCCTATTTTATTAAAACTAAATAAAGACTACAAGTCCGGGACTTATTAATAAAATTCCTTAAGAAAGATAGTAAAAAAAGACTACTATTGTAATAAGTTAAGATATACTTATATAGAATTTTAAAACTATCCATAATATATATATATATATTAATTAGTATATTATAACAATAATTATTTAATATACTATTACAAAAAACTAAATAAAGATTATTTCCCAAAAAAACCCATAAAGGGAAGAAGAAAATATTTAACAATAACAACTAGCAAGAGCTATATTTAATTAAAAATTCGGATTATAAGCCAACTAGCTAAAGTATTAATTAACTTAGGAACTACAGGGAACTTTATAAATCCAATATTTAAAGAAAAAATTCAAATCCTAGGAAGGAAAAAATAAATTCTATTTAAAATTATAAAATTAAATAGTAAAAACCTTAAAGAACTTATTACCAAAGAGACAAAATATTTGCCAATAATAATCAAGGATTATATAAAATTAATTAATCTTAAAATTATTAAGTTAAGAAAATATAATATAGTACTCAAAGTACCATAGCTTAAAAAATATAATTTAAAAATTAATTAAACAAAAAATAAAATATAATTCACGAAATATAAATATGCCTAAATATAATAAACCACTATACTTAAGGTATAAGTAGGTAAGTTAACTATTAAAAAAGCCAAGTTAAAAGGAATAACCATAACCTTAGGTTTAGGAGAAGCAAGAGCTTCTAGAAATCTCCAAAGAGATAAATTAATAGGTAAAACTATATTAAAAAATATATAAACTTAAGAAAAGTAATATAATTAAATATATAAATTAAATACAATAAAACAACAAGAACCAAATATTCCAAAGAAATATAAGAGATTCCGGGATCTCGGAACAAAATCGACAACCCTCAAAGAATTCATTAGAGAAAACCTTGAGAAGGGATATATTCGACTATTATAATTATTGGTAAAATATCCAATCCTATTTATACTAAAGAAAGATAGGAGCCTATGGCTATATATAAATTATCGATAATTAAATTCAATTATAATTAAAGATAAATATCTATTACTATTAATCACTAAAATTCAAGATAAGGTACAAGAAATAAAATAGTTTACAAAGTTTAATATTATAAAAGCTTATTATAAATTAAGAATTAAAAAAAATAATAAATAAAAAATAATATTCAAAACAAAATACGAACTATATAAGTGGCTAGTTATACCATTTGGACTTACGAATATACTAATATTATTTCAGAGATATATTAACTTAGTGTTTGGGGAGTATTTGTTTAATTTTATAGTGGTTTATTTGGATAATATCTTAGTATTCTCTAAAAGCTATAAAGAATATATTAGATATATTAAGTTAATATTACGAAAATTTAAAATTATAAAACTACAACTAAAGCTAAAGAAATACAAATTCCATATACAGGAAACAAATTTCCTAAAATACCAAATTACTATTAAAGGGATTCAGGTAAATAAGGTAAAAATACAAGCAATCCGGGATTAACCAAAACTTAAGAACCTTAAGGAGTTATAGTTATTTATAGGAATAGTTAATTATTATTGGTAATATATATAGAATTATACTAATATTATAAAACCTTTATTTTAATTACTTAAAAAAAAAAAAATACTAATAAGTAAATAAATAAATTAAAATAATAAGAGAAATCAAGGTTAAAATAACGACTACACCAATATTACGGCAATATAACCTAAAATTACCAATATTCATTAAGACTAATATATTTAATTATATAATTAAAAGGGTTATATATTAACCAGGAATAAATAAAAAATTACTACTAATAATATACTATTCGAAAAAAATAATATCAACAAAATTAAACTATAAAATTCATAATAAGGAACTACTAACTATAATAATAATATTCAAGGTTTAGAAAATTTATCTTAAAGAAGCAAAGTATATAATTACAATTATAACAAACTACAAGAATCTTACCTACTTCACAATAATTAAAATATTAATATAAAAGTAAGTTAAATAAATAGAAGTATTATTAAAATATAACTTTACAATTAAATATACTAGTAGAACATAAAATACTAAAGCCAATACTCTTAACAAACAACTAAATTATAAAAAAAAAGTACAAAGGCCAGAGCCAATACTATTACACAAAAATAAGAATAATACACTAAGATATAATTATCAAATAACCACTTTAATAATTATAATAACTATCGAGGAAAATAATAATATTATTAAACAAATTAAAAAGGCAACATAAAAAAATATAACCTTATAACTTATCAAGGAAAAATAAAAGGATAAAATAACTAAAGAGAATAAATTAGTATACTATCACAAGCTTATCTATATACCATTTACAATAAGAATAGAGATTATTAAGTAATATTATAATCCACCAACAAAAGAATATTTCGAAATTGAGAAAATAAAGGAATAAATCTCTAGGAACTATTACTTTCTGAATATACAAAGAGTTATATTGGTATACCTCAAGAATTGTAATATATATTAATGGGATAAATTAGTAAAATATCTACCATACAGGGAGATGCAGTCACTTGCAATACCTACTAAGCTATGGGAATAGATTACCATGGATTTCATTATATAATTACCAAAATTAAAAGGAAATAACACCACATATAATACAATATTAATAGTAGTTAAAAAATTAATAAAACATTTATATACTATACCTACGAAGAATATAGTAATGGTAACAAACATAGTATATTTGCTAATAAAATATATATTCTATAAATATAGGATACTAAAAAAAATTACGATGAATCAAAATACCTAGTTTACTTCCAAGATATAGAAAATTTTAATAAATATAACTAGTATTAAGTATAGACTTAATACGGCTTATTATCCTCAAATAGATAAATAAATAGAATATATAAACTAGATAGTTAAATAATATCTACACCACTATATAAACTATAATTAAGATAATTAGGTAGAACTACTACTATTAGCACAATATATATATAACAACTTAATTAATATAACTATAAAAAAGACACCTTTCTATATAAACTACGGGTTTAATCCTAAATTTAAATATAAACCAAGGGAAACCAAAGAAATAAACCACAAAATAAAATACAAAGTTCAGAAATTACGGAGAACTTATAAACAATTAAGGTTGGATATTAAATTCATCAACCTACGAATAATAATATACTATAACTTTCAAAATTAAAAGGGACTTAACTTCAAGAAGGGGGAGAAAATATATCTCCTATAGTAAAATATTAAAACTAAGAGACCAAATAATAAGCTTAACAATAAAAAAATTAAACTATTTATTATTAAATAGAAAATTAAACTAATAAATTACAAATTAAAATTACCAAAAAATATAAAGTGTATACACCTAATTTTTCATATCTTATTATTAAAACTAATACTAGAAAATACTCAAATTAACTAAAACACTAAAATTAATAATAATAAAATCAAAGAATATAAAGTTAAGAAAATTCTAAAACACAAAAAAGTCAAAGGATAAACCCAATACTTAGTGAAACAAAAAGGGTATAATACCTCAGAAAATATTTGGGAACCTATTAAGAATTTGACAAATTATTGGTATTTAATACAATAATATTAATACCAACAGAAGCCCAAAAGCTAGGGCTTAGATCCCATATTATTTGACTTAGAGTAGGATCCTCTGGGGTGGCAGCTAGGCGACACTATTTATCCTTAGTCGCAAGACAATTTAGCTTAGCCAAGTCCTTAGTGGATAAAAGATCTTCTTTGTTATATTTATTTATAATTTCGGAATTATAGTTAAGTATCTTGGTACTATAATTTTCTAGGAACTATTAATATTTTAAGAGGCAATAAATTTTTGTAGATATATAAGTTAGTTTGGCTAAAGCATTATCCTACTCAGCGAAGGCCTTAGCAAGTTAAGATTGAATTTTTGAATAAGCCTTGATAAGCTTATTTTATTCTTTGTTGCTATGAAACTTTTTTTTATATTTTTAACCTAGCTAAGTATAATTTGAATATTTTAAATTCCTTAATAATATACTTATAATATATAATAAATTACGAAGGAAATAATAAAAATATAAAATAGTAAATAAACTTCTTAAAAACTAAATTTAAGAAGTTAAATAATTATTCTTAGTATACTTATTATATTTATAGGGAGGTATATTGAAGGTATATTTTAAATTATTTACAAAAAGAAATTAGGACTTAATAAGTAAATAGGTAAATACTTTATTTATATATCTTTAAGGATAAAGACCTTAGGAAAGGGGAATAATATTATAAACTAACTATAGAAAGGTATAATTATAATACCTTAATAAAATAAAACTTTATAGCACAATACTAAAGCAAAGCAAACAATAAGTTACATAATATCAAACAAGTAAAGAAAGTAAAGGGGGTAGACAACAGTATACCCTATATACCCTAAGTACCTAAGAAGGATTGGATATATAAGGATACTTATTTCCACCCAGTAAATATATTTAGTTTTTCGTAATTATTTTCTTTTATAATATTAAATTTATTTCTTTATTAATTACTTTTATTTATTATAAATTAGTAAAAATAATATTACTAAGTATATATACGAAGCAAACCCTACTTCTAACTTACTTATTAATTGTTATTTATTGAAGATTTAATTATAATATTATTATATTAACTCTTCCACCAAATATATATAATAGGTAGTATATTAAACACTATGTAAAGATCTCCGAAGTACTGTGAGGTTACTAGACGAGACTAAGGTATAGTCACTTAAACCTTCCTTAACTAATAGTAAATAAGTATAAATAAGACTTAGATCCTAGGGCGTAATACTTGGTAAGCCAAGTTAAGTTAAATTAAGCTATAACTTAACTTAATGCCAACATTAATTTTTTTTTAATTTTTATAATAATTAATTTTTAAACTTTAATAAAAAAATAAAGTTTTAATTTTTTATTAATTAGAAATTTTTAAATATTAATAATAATATTTTTAAAGCTTTACTTTTAAGTTTAAATATTATTTTTTTTATAAAATTTTTTTAATATTTTTAAAATTTATAATAAAAACTTAAATATTTTTATATTTTTTATATATTTTTTTAATATTATAATTAAAATTTTATAGTAAATATTTTAATAATATTTAAAAATTATATTATTTATTTTAAGTTTTTTAAATATAATATAATAATATTTAATATTTTAAAGTATAATTAAAAGTTATTTAATTTAATTTTAACTTTTTAATTTTAAATTTATAATAACTTTAAAATAATATTATAATTATTAATATAAAATATAATATAAAAATAAAATTTAATATTAATATTAAGTTAAGTTAAAATTTTAAGCTTAGCTTAATAAATTAAGTTAAATATTTAAGCTTAACTTAATAAGTTAAATTAAAAAGTTAAGCTTAACTTAAAAATTTTAATAAGTTAAGTTAAGCTAAGTTAAGTTAAATTAAAATTTTAAGCTTAGCTTAATAAGTTAAACTAAGGTTTTAAACTTAGCTTAACTTATAAGTTTAACTTAATAAACTTATTATATAATTTAATTATTTAATATAATTTAAAGTTAATTTAAAACTTTTATTTAATTATTTATTTAAAATTAATTATAAAGTATAACTTTAAGTTAAATTAAGCTTAAAACTTTATAAATTAAATTAAATTATAAAATTAAACTTAATTTAACAAATTTAATAAATTAAGTTAAGTTAAGTTAAGTTATAATTTAACTTAATATTAATATTATATAAAAAATTATAAATAAATAATTTATAAAAAACTATAAGTAAAAAAAAAAAATAAAAAACTTAAAAAAATATTAATAATTTTAAACTTAATAATTATATATATTATAATAAAAATAATAATTCTTTATATAATAAAAGTTTAAATAAATAATATAATTATTAAATAATATAAAAAAATATAATATATTTATAAAAAATATTTAATTACTATATTAAATAATTTTAAAATATTAAATTAAAACTTTTTTAAAATATAAAAATTTTAATAATATTAAACTATAATTAACTATATACTTTATATAAAATATACTTAAATTTTATAAAATAAATAATTAAGAATTTATTAAAACTTTAACTTAAGCTTAATAGTTTATTTTTAACTTTTTAAATTTTATTAAAGTTATTATATATATATATAAATTAATTTAAAATATTATTAAAATTTTAAGAATTAAATTCTTAAACTTATACTAAATATAATAAAATTATTATTTAAATAAAAAAATTTAAATTAAAATATATATAGTAAAATTATACCTTTAAATTCCTTATAATTTTTTTATTTATATAAAACTTTACCTTAATAATTAATATTAGTATTAAGTTAAGTTATAGCTTAACTTAGCTTAACTTAGCTTGCTAAAACCTTTGAGTTAAGCTTAACTTCTTAACTTAACTTAATACTTACTATAAGTAAATATAAGGTTAAGTTTAAGCTTAATTTAACTTAACTTAACTCTTAAGCTAAGCTTAAAATTTTAACTTAACTTAACTTAATATTAATACTATTAATAATAAAAAGTTAAGTATTAAATTTTAAAAAGTTTTTAATAAATTTCTTAAAGTTAAGAAAAAAATAATTTTAAATAATAAAATAACAAAGTATTTTAAATATATTATTTAATAAAAAAAATTTTATTATATAAAGCTTTAATAATAAAATTAAATTTAACTTAAAAAACTTAAATAAAATTTATTTTTAATAAAAAAAATTAAAAGTAAATAAAAAATAAAAATAAAGTTAAAATTAAAAAGTTAAAAAATTATTATTATAATTAAATTAATTCTTAACTTTATAATATAATAAAATTTTATAAAATAAATAAAATAAATAAAAGTTTAAATAAAATAAAAAAATTAAACTAATAAATTTTAAAATTAAATTTAACTTAATTATTATATATAATTATATAATTAATAAAAATAAAATAAATAAAGTAAATAAAATAAAAAAATAAAATAAAATAAAATTTTAACTTTTACTTTATTAAAAACTTTAAATAAAAAATATTTAATATTATATAATAATTTAAATTAAAATATAAAAAAATTTTATTTATAATTATTTAAATAATTAATATAAAAATATTAAATATAAAAAAAATAAAAATTCTCGAAATAAAAAAATATTAATATATAGTAAATTATATAATTAATTACTTTATAATTAAAGCTATAATACTTAACTTAATATTAATATTATTTTTTTAAAAGTAATACTTTTAATTTTTTATATATTTAAAATTATTATATTAATTAAAGTTAAAGTTAATTTTTATATAAAATACTTATATTTAATTTATTTAATAAAGTATTAATAGCTTTATTTTTTTTATTTTTTTTATTTTTTTTATTTTTTTATTTTTTATTAAATAAATTAATAATTAATAATTTAATTAAATTTATTTAAATAAAAAATTTATTATTTTAAATAAAATAAAAAAATATAAAATATATTATAAACTTTTAAAAATATCTTTAAATAATAAATATAAGTTTTAATTTTTTTATTATTATAAATTTAATATATTAAATATTAATTTTTTATTAAGTAATTAATATAATAATTTAAAAAGTAATTTATTTAATTAATTAAAATAACTTAATAAGTATTTTAAATATAAAGAAAAAAAAATAATAATAATAATATATTAAAAATACTTAATATAAAAAATTCTTTTTTTTTACTTAAATAAAATTTATATAAAATTTTAAGTTTAAAAATTTAAAAGCTTTAAAGTAATAAAATTAAAAGTTAAGTTTACCCTTAAGTTATAAGTTAAATTAAATATTTTAAAATAATATTAAGTTAAAATAATATTAAGTTAAAATAATATTAACTAAAAGTAATTAAAGCTTTATACTAAGTATAGCTTATTATATTACCTTTTTTCTTTAAAAAAATTAAGTAATTTTTTTTTATAAGTAATATAAAATTATAAGTTAATTTATATTAATTTAATATAATTATATTTTATAAGTTATTAAGTAGTTTTTATATTAAATAAATATATTTTTTTTATTTTACTAAAGTTTTTAAACTTTCTTAATATAAATATTTTAACTTTAATATTTTTTTTATTTTATATTTTTTAACTTTATTAATTATTAAAGTTATTAGTTAAATATTATTTTAAACTTATAATAGTAAAAAATTCTTAAAAATTTATTAAAAAAATATAATATAAAAAATAAAGTAAATACTAAGTAAAATATTTAAATAGTAAGTATAAAATTTAATTAACTTTAAAATAATATATTTAGTATTATTTTAATTAAGTTTTTAAAATAATTAATTTGTTTATATATTTTTAAACTTTAATTATACTTTATTTTTTACTTTAAATTATTTTATTATTTATTAATAATAATTAATATTTTTTTTTAAAGTTTTTAAATTATTATTATAATAGCTTAAATTATTTTAATAATTTTTTTTAATTTAAAAATTAAAGCTTTTCTTTAAGTAATAAAAGAAAAATTAATATTATACTATAAAAGTTTAAATAAATTAATTAAATTTATATAATATTTATATATAGTAAAGAAAAAATTTATTTTAGTAAAGGTAGTATTTTAGTTATTAATTGCTAGTATTATTATAGGTAATAGCTTTATTTAATTCTTTTATTAATATATTATATAAGTTATTAAATATATTTTTATAGTTTAATTTATTTATTTAATAACTTTATTAATTTTAAAATAATATATAGTTAAAAACCTTTAAGTAATTTAAAGTAATTAATATATTTTTTTTTATATAAAATTAATAAATTAAAGTTTTTAATTAAATACTATAGTTTTAAAGAAATTATAATATTAAATAAAATATTAAATAAGCTTCTTTATAATATCTTTAGTAATAATAATTTTTATAAGTTTAAAAATTACTATTTTAAATAATTAATTAATAATAATTATAATATTAATTATTCCTTTAAGTCTTAAAGAAAGTAGTTTAATTATAAAATTTATTAATATTTTAAACTAAAAATACTTAAAAATAAATAAAAGTTTAAGTAATTCTTACTATTTCTCTTATTAAATAATTAATTTACTATAAATATTATAATTTTAAAGAAATTACTTAATATTTTAACTAAGCCTTAATTAAATAAATTACTTAACAATTAAGTTTTAAGTTATATTTTATTTAAAATACTTAAATAAATAAAAGTTATAAGTTTTTTAAATAATTTAAATTTATAAAAGTTTAAAATAAGGAATTTATATTTAATCCCTTTAATATAAGTATTTTTTATTATTAATTAAATATTTAAATAAAGATATAAGTAGTTTTTAATATAGTAAAAATTATTAATTTTTATTTAAAATTACTTATTAAATTAATTAATATTACTAGTTTATATTTAAGGTATTATTTTATAATTAATAAAGAATTTTATTTATAAAAGAATTTTTAAAGAAGTTAAATTTATCCCTTAGGGGGTTATTAATTTAATTTTAATTTTCCCTTGTAATAAATTTAACTTTAATACTTATTAACTTAGTTAAATTAAGGTTTTTTAAATTTCTTATAAAATTTAATATTATTATATACTTTTTAATAAATTTTAATAGTTGAAAATATTTCTTTATTAAATAAGAATTTTTTAAGTTTTTAAGTATATTTTACTTTTATTAAAATAAAGTATTAAGAACTATAGCTTTTTTATTAACTTAAAACTTTAAGTTAAAGTTATATTTTATTAAAACCTTTACTTAGTAAACTTATTATTTACTAAGCTTTTACTTTTTTATAAAGAATTTAAAATTTTTATAATTAATTAAAATATTAAAGTTAAAAATATTATAAAGTTTATTATTTTATTACTTTAAATAATATATAATAATAAAAAATTCCTTATTATAAATAAAGTAATTATACTTTGTAGAAGTATTTTTCTTTAAAAAAAATATAATTAATTTTAATACTTTTTTATTATTATATTAAAATAAAATTTCTTTAATAGTATATTTTAAAGAATTTATTTTTAAAATAATTTAATAATTAAAATTTTATTAAGTTAAAATTAATATATTAATAAATATAATTTTTAAAGTTTAAAATACTTTTTTATATATAAAAAACTATTTAAATAAAATATTTTTTTTAATTAATATAATAAGTAATATTATAATATTTAAAAACTTAAGGATAAAGTTTTTATAGTAATTTACAAATTTAATAAACTTATATACTTTTTTTATTATTTTTAATTATTTTTAAAACTTAATAGTTTTAATTTTTTTAATATTAATATAAATATTAACTTTAATTTTTATTATATAATTAAAATATTTAATACTTTAAGCTTTAAATTTATATTTATTAATATTTATATATAATTTAATATTTAATAATTTTTAAAAAATTAATTTTATTTTTTTTTATAATTTTTTAAAGTTTTATTAAAATATATTAAAATATTATTAATATAAATTAAAGTAAATTTATTAAAGTATTCCCTTAAAATACTATTTATATAGTATTAAAAAGTAGTAAATACTTTAATTAATTTAAAGAAAGTAATTAATTATTTATATAATTTATATTAAGTTTAAAAAGTAATTTTTTATTTATTTTTTTCCTTAATATAAATTTTATAAAAAGTAATAATAATATTAAGCTTAATAAACTACTTAGCTTTTAATAAAAAATATAAAGTTTCCTTAATTAAAGAAAGTAAATATTTATTTTTTTAAGTAATAATATTTAAAACTTAATAATTTATATAAAATTAAAACTTTTTACTTAATTTAAAAATAAATAAAATAAGTATTAAAGCTAGTAAATTACTAGCTTAAATAAAATTCTTTTATAAAAACTTAATAAAAGTTTTTTAAAAAATTAATAATTTCTTTTAAGTTATTTTATATAAAGGTTTCTATAGGATAACTTTATTAACTTTTAAATTATTTTTTTTAAGAATTATTTTATAATTTACTTTTAAGTAATATTTAAGTAATTAATTTAAATTTTTTTAATTAAATAAAAATAAAAACTTATAGTAATAAACTAATAGTTTTTTCCTTAAATTTAAATATTTTTTAAGTATTAAAGCTTAGTTAATATTAGCTAAGCTAATTATAAAAACTTTAATTAATTCTTTTATTTTTAAAGCTTAAAGAATTAAGGTAATAAAAATTAAACTTATTTATTATTTTAAAGGATATAAGGTATTTTCCCTTAGTTCCTTAGCTTTAATATTTAATTTAAATATTTCTATATATAATTTTTTTTATAAGGTAAAGAATAACTTTTTTAAATTTTATTTATAAATATTTAAGTATAATATTATTTTTTTAATTTAAGAAAATATAAAAATAAACTTTTTATTACTTATAGTATTAGTATTAAGTTAAGTTAAGTTGAAATTTTAAGCTTAGTTTAATAAGTTAAGTTAAATATTTAAGCTTAGCTTAAAGATTAAATTAAGTTAAGTTAAGCTTAAACTTAACCTTATATTTACCTATAATAAGTATTAAGTTAAGTTGAGCCTAACTTTTAAGCTTAACTTAATAAGTTAAGTTAAGAAGTTAGGCTTAACTTAGGGGTCTTGGCGAGCCAAGTCGAGCCAAGTCGAGTTATAACTCAACTTAATACCAATACTAACTACTTATAGCTATTAATATTAATATTAATATATATAATATAAGTAATAATATTTCTTTTTAATT
This sequence comes from Paecilomyces niveus, assembly GCA_003116535.1. Classification (NCBI taxonomy): domain Eukaryota; kingdom Fungi; phylum Ascomycota; class Eurotiomycetes; order Eurotiales; family Thermoascaceae; genus Paecilomyces; species Paecilomyces niveus. Next base: position 93,323 of record QEIL01000129.1, read on the forward strand.
TAATAATTAAGTAAAAGTTTTAAGGTTTTTTTAATTAAATATATAATAACTTAATTTATTTAATAAAAAAATAATTAACTATAATATAAAATAAGTATTTTAAATTAATATAAGCTTTAGTATAAATATTTTTATTAAATTTTATATTAATATATATACTATTTAAATATATATACTTCCTTGCTTTTTTTTATTTAAGCTTTAATTATTTTTATTACTTTTAATAGTAGCTTTTAATAAGAGTTATTTTTTTTTAATTTAGTAAAGTTATAGTTAAAGGTATTGTTTTTAGTATTTCCTATAGCTTTAAGTTTAACTTAGGTAAGCTTTATTTTTTTTAAATTTTTCCTTATAAGGTTTTTTTTAATTTTTTATAATTAATATTAGTATTAAGTTAAGTTAAGTTAAGCTTAAACTTAACCTTATATTTACCTATAATAGGTATTGAGTTAAGTTGAGCCCAACTTTTAAGCTTAACTTAATAAGTTGAGTTAAGAAGTTAGGCTTAACTCAGGGGTCTTAGTGAGCCGAGTTGAGCCAAGTCAAGCTATAACTCAACTCAATACTAACACTATTTATAATAAAAAGTAATATAACTTAATTTACTATAGTTAAAGTAGAGACTTTTTTTTTTATTAATTTTATTTAATTTTATTAAGTTAAAGTATTTGTTTTAAGTTAATTTTATTAGTTTTTTTTTAATTTATAAGTTTTAAAGTATTTATAATTTAATTAACTAGTTTAAGACTAAGGGTTTTAGTTTAAAATTAATTTTTTTTTTCTTTAATATATTATTTTTACTTTTTAATTTAAAATTTAAAAGTAGTTAAAAATTAAATATATTTTTTATAAGTAGTAAAGATATTTATATAATTATTTATTTTATTTATTATAATATTATTAAGGGTTTTTTTTAAGTAGTTAATTTAAATTTTTTTTATTTATTTAAATTTTTTATTATTAATTAATTTTTTTTTAAATTAAGGGAAAAATAAAGTAAAACTTTTATTTTTTTTTAATAAAAATAATAAAAATATTTTAAAGCTTTAGCTTTAGTATTTAAGTTTTTATAATATTTATTTAAATATTTTAAATAAGTATTAAAGTTATATTTTTTATTAACTTTTTATTTTTTTATATAAAATATTATTATTTTTTAAGAACTTTGCTTTAATTATAAATATATATATAAAAATTAACTTTTAAGTAATTTAATTATATTTTTATTAACTTATAGCTTATTTTATATTTTAATATATTATAAAAGAAAAATTATTTAAAAATTATTAAATTTTAATAAGTTTAATATAATTAATTATTTCTTTTATAAAATTAATTTAATAATAATAAAATTTAAAAAGTTTATAAAAAAAAAAAAAAAAAAAAAAACTATAGTAATAATAGTAATTATAATAGTTTAAGCTTTTACTTAAGTTATTTATTTATTTAATTAATAAAGTACTTAAATAATTTTTTGTATAAAATTTAATTTAAGAGTTTATTAAGAAGTTTATAGAAGTTCTTATTAAGGATTTTATATAAGTATTTATTATAAGTTTTATTAATTAATATAAAACTTATTTATAGTATTTTAAATTAAGAATTTTTTGCCTCTTAAAAGGCTTTATAAATTAAGAATTTTTCGCTTTTTATTAAGTATTTTAAAAATTTTATATAAATTTACTAGTTAAAGTCTTAACTAATTAAAATATTTAACTTAATTAATTTTTTACTTTCTTTAATATTTTTTAAAGTTAAAAACTTTTAAAAAAATATTTAAAATAATATAATAATTTAAAAAATAATTTATTTAATTAATTAAAATAACTTAATAAATATTTTAAATATAAAAGAAAAAATAATAATAATAATATATTAAAAATACTTAGTATAAGGAATTTTTTTTTTATTTAAATAAAATTTATATAAAATTTTAAGTTTAAGAATTTAAAAGCTTTAAGGTAATAAGCTTAAAAGTTAAGTTTACCTTTAAGTTACAAGTTAAATTAAATATTTTAAAATAATATTAAGTTAAAATAATATTAACTAAAAGTAATTAAAGCTTTATACTAAGTATAGCTTATTATAATTAATTTTTATATTTTAAAAATTTAATTATATTTTATTTTTTATTTTATAATTTTATATTAAAATTTAATATTTATTAATAGTTTTTTAAGTATTTTAAGTTATAATTATAATAATTTATATTAATTTTAAAGTATTTTATACTTTTTTTATTATTTTTTTAATATATTAAATTAAGTTTTAAAAATTAAATTTTTTATAAAGTATTTTTAATAAGTTTAATAATTTTATATAATATTTATTAATATTAATATTAAGTTAAATTAAATTAAATATTTAAGCTTAGCTTAAAAGTTAAGTTAAGTTAAAAAGTTAAGCTTAACTTAAAAATTTTAATAAGTTAAGTTAAGTTAAATTAAGCTATAACTTAACTTAATACTAATATTAATATTTATAATTTAAAAAAAAGTTTATTTTTATTATTTATAATTAATATTATTATTAAGTAAAAGTAAACTTAATTATTTTATATAAAAATTATAAAGTTTTAAAAATAAACTTTTAAAATTTAATAATTAAAAATTAATTAAAATTAATTAAAATTAAAAAACTTTAAAAAATTTTAATTATTTATAAAAATAATTAATTACTATTAGTAATAAATATAAAATTATATTAATATTATAAAGTTTAATATTAATATTAAATTAAGTTAAGTTGTAAAATTAAGCTTAATATATAATTTAATTACTTAATATAATTTAAAGTTAATTTAAAACTTTTATTTAATTATTTACTTAAAATTAATTATAAAGTATAACTTTAAGTTAAATTAAACTTAAAAATTTATAAATTAAATTAAGTTATAAAATTAAATTTAACTTAAAAGTTTTAATAAGTTAAGTTAAGTTAAGCTATAACTTAACTTAATATTAATACTAATAAAGTTTTTATTTTAATTACTTAAAAAAAATAAAAATATTAATAAATAAAAAAATAAATAAAAATAATAAAAAAAATTAAAGTTAAAATAATAATTATATTAATATTATATTAATATAACTTAAAATTACTAATATTTATTAAAATTAATATATTTAATTATATAATTAAAAAAATTATATATTAATTAAAATTAAATAAAAAATTACTACTAATAATATTAGTATTAGTATTAAGTTAAGTTATAGCTTGACTCGGCTCGACTCGGCTCGCCAAGACCCCCGAGTTAAGCCTAAAAGTTAGGCTCAACTCAACTCAATACCTACTATAGGTAGACATAAGGTTAAGTTTAAGCTCAACTTAACTTAACTTAACCCTTAAGCTAAGCTTAAATATTTAACTTAACTTATTAAGCTAAGCTTAAAATTTTAATTTAACTTAACTTAATACTAATACTAAATAATATATTATTTAAAAAAATAATATTAATAAAATTAAATTATAAAATTTATAATAAAAAACTATTAATTATAATAATAATATTTAAAATTTAAAGAATTTATTTTAAAGAAATAAAATATATAATTATAATTATAATTATAATTATAATAAATTATAAAAATTTTACTTACTTTATAATAATTAAAATATTAATATAAAAATAAATTAAATAAATAAAAATATTATTAAAATATAATTTTATAATTAAATATATTAATAATATATAAAATATAAAAGTAAATACTTTTAATAAATAATTAAATTATAAAAAAAATATAAAAACTAAAGTTAATATTATTAAAAAAAATAAAAAAAATATATTAAAATATAATTACTAAATAACTACTTTAATAATTATAATAATTATTAAATAATATTATAATTTACTAATAAAAAAATTTTAAAATTAAAAAAATAAAAAAATAAAATTTAAGAAATTATATTAATATATTTTAAAAATTATAATATATATTATTATAAGTTAAAGTTTAATAATAAGTTTAAGTTTAAAGGTTTTTTACTTAGTATAAAATTACTTTAAGCTTTTATATTAATTTTATATTAAAATTACTTTTAATTATTATATAAATTTACTTTTAAATTATAGTTAAATTTTTTTATTAAAATAACTTTATAGTTATTTTTTAAGCTTATTTTAATTAATTTAAATATTCTTTTAATATTAATTTTAATAATAAAATATAAAAAATTAAGTATATATAATTTATATTTTTTAATAATTTTAATTTATAATTTATTAATTTAATTTTTTATTATTAAGTTTATTATTTAATTATTTAATTATTTAATTATTTAATTATTTAATTATTTAATTATTTAATTTTAATATTTTATTATAAGAAATATATATATATATATATATTTTAAAGTTAAGTTTTTTTTTAATTTTAAAAGTTATAATAAGTTATTATTTATAAGTTAATAAACTTAATATTTTACTTTAATTATTTATAATTTTTAAACTTTATATTTTATTTTATAATTTATTTTTTTAATTTTTTTAATTTATAATTTATATAAAAAAATATTTTTTTATAATTATATTAATTAAGTTATTATATATAAATTATATTAATAATAGTAATTTTACTTAATTATTTTAATTAATAATTATAATTTATATAATAATATAATTTATAATTAAGTAATAAATTTTTACTATACTTACTAAAGTATTTAAGTTAATATTTATTAATATATTAAATTTTTATTATTTTTATATAAAAATATTTTTACTTTAAAAAAATTATATATAAATAATTATTTTTATTTATAAAATATAAAAAATTAAATTAAAATTAAAAGCTACTAAAGTATTTAATATATTTAAAGTTACTTTTTATTATTAATTTAAAAAAATAAAATTATATATAAAAATATATATTAATAACTATAAATTAATAATTATTAAAAAAAATTTTTATAAAGAAATTATTAAATATAAATATATAAAACTTTTTAATTTAACTAAAATTTTTATATAAAATAATATTAATTTTATTTTATAAATATTTTTAAAATTTTACTATAATTATTAAAGTTAATTAAGTTTATTTTTTTATTAAATATTATTTTAAACTATATATAAAATATTATTTTAAACTATATATAAAATATTATTTTAAACTATATATAAAATATTATTTTAAACTATATATAAAATATTATTTTAAATTATATATAAAATATAATTAAAAAATTATATATTAATATATAAAATAAAAAAATTTAAAAGTTTTAAAATAATAATTTAAAACTATATATATAATTATTTAAAAATATAATATATATTAAAATAATATTTAAAACTTTAATAAAACTTAATATTAATATTAAGTTAAGTTATAGCTTAACTTAGCTTAACTTAACTTATTAAAATTTTTAAGTTAAGCTTAATTTTATAACTTAACTTAATTTATAAGCTTTTAAGCTTAGCTTAACTTAAAGTTATACTTTATAATTAATTTTAAGTAAATAATTAAATAAAAGTTTTAAATTAACCTTAAACTATATTAAGTAATTAAATTATATACTAAGCTTATTAAACTAAACTTATAAATTAAGCTAAGTTAAAACCCTTAACTTAACTTATTAAGTTAAGCTTAATTTTACAACTTAACTTAACTTAATATTAATATTAATAAAATTAACTTTATAATAAAGTATTATTTAATATTTAAAATTATTACTTTAATAAATTATATTAAAAAACTTTAAAAAGTTATATAAAGAAATTATAAATAAATTACAATTATTAAATATATAAGCTTTAAAGAAACTTTTATACTTTTAATAATTATTTTAAAAAAAAAATATAAAGTTACTTAATATTAAAAGCTTAATTTTTATTTAAATTAAAAATTTATTAATAATTTTAATAGTTAAATATTAAATAAAATAAGCCTTAAATAGTTAAAGTATATATTTAACTTATTTTTTAAATTATATTTAATTAAAATTAAGTAATTATTTATTTTTAATAATTATTTAAATTATTTAAATTTAAATTTTAATAATTTTTGTAAGGAAAAAGTAATTATTTATTTTTATATATTATTATATATATTTTATTTTTTTTATTATTTAATATTAATATTTTTAAGCTATTAAAATATATATATAAAAAATTAATTAAAAATATAATAATAATTAAAAATAATTATATTTCTAAGAAGAATTTTTTATATTTATATTTTTTAATATATATAATAATTTTTATTAAAAAAATATTTATAATAATTTTATAAAAGTTAATTTTAAGTTACTTAATTAAAATTAAGTTTTTAAAAAAATTTCTTTTTAACTTTATATATTAATATTATTATTTCTTATTAAAAGTTTAATATTATTAACTTTTTAAATACTTTAAAACTTTTATTAATTTAATTATAAAGTTTATAATTTATAAAAAATTTTTTAAAAAAAATAACTTTTAAGTAATTTAATATTATATATTTAATATTTTAAAAAAATAACTTAAATAATAATAAATATAAACTTTTTTTTAAAAAAAAAATAAAATACTTTATATTAAAAATAAATAATAATAAAAAAAATAAAAAAATATACTTCTTTAAAAAAAATTTTTTTATATTTATATAAAAAAATTATAATTATATTTAATAATTTAATTAATTAATAAATTTATAAGTTAAAAATATTAAATTTAAACTTTATAAATATATTATATAAAATTACCTTAATAAATAACTATATATTTTATTTTTTAATTAATTAAATTTAATAATATTAATAATTAAAAAAAATTAATATTTTAATAAGTATAGCGAAAATATATTATTTAATTATATTTATTATTTAATTATAAATTATATTAATATATAATATTAATATTAAGTTAAGTTAAGTTAAAATTTTAAGCTTAGCTTAACTTATAAGTTTAACTTAATAAACTTATTATATAATTTAATTACTTAATAAAATTTAATATAAATTTAAAACTTTTATATAATTATTTAAATAAAATTAATTATAAAATATAACTTTAAGTTAAGCTAAGCTTAGTGTTAGTATTGAGTTGAGTTATAGCTTAACTTGGCTCGACTTGGCTTGCCAAGACCCCTGAGTTAAGCTTAACTTCTTAACTTAACTTATTAAGTTAAGCTTAAAAGTTAGGCTTAACTTAACTTAATACTTATTATAGGTAAACATAAAGTTAAGTTTAAGCTTAATTTAACTTAATTTAACTCTTGAGCTAAGCTTAAATATTTAGCTTAACTTATTAAGTTAAGCTTAAAATTTAGTGTTGGCATTGAGTTGAGTTATAGCTCGACTCGGCTCGACTCGGCTCGCCAAGACCCCCGAGTTGAGCCTAACTTCTTAACTCAACTCATTGAGTTGAGCCTAAAAGTTGGGCTTAACTCAACTCAATGCCTACTATAGGTAGACATAAGGTTGAGTTTAAACTTAACTTAACTCAACTTAATCCTTGAGCTGAGCTTAAATATTTGGCTCAACTCATTGAGCTGAGCTTAAAATCTCAACTTAACTTAACTTAATGCTAATACTATTAAAATCTCAACTTAACTTAACTCAATACCAACACTAGCTAAGCTTAAAAATTTATAAATTAAATTAAATTAAAAAATTAAATTTAACTTAAAAATTTTAATAAATTAAGTTAAGTTAAGTTAAGCTATAACTTAACTTAATACTAATATTAATAGTATAAATATTATTACTTATTTAATTTATATATTTTATTTATTTATTTATTTATTTATTTATTTATAAATAATAAGTTATATTAAGTTTATATTTAATATTAATTATATTTATAAATATTTTTTATAATTTAAATATAAATTAAGTATTTTAATTTATAGTAATTTTTTTAATATTTTATATTTATAAAATATATATTTTATTATTAATATAATATATAAATATTTTATTAATTTTTTAATTATTATTAATATTATATTATATATAGTATTATTTTTTTTTAATTTTAATAATTAATATTAATATTAAGTTAAGTTAAGTTAAGATTTTTATAATAAGTTATACTTAGTATAAAGCTTTAGTTACTTTTAACTTATTTACTTAATATTTTATTATTTTTTATTATTTATAAAAAAATTTAATATTATTAATTATTTAATTTTTAATATAAAGAAATTAATAATATTAAGCTTAAAAATTTAAGTTTTAAATTTTTATACTTAAGCTTTATATTAATAAACTTATTATAATTAATTAATAAAAAGTTTTAAGAAAAAAAAAAGGACTTTATATAAGATTTAAAGCCGCTGTAGTTAGCTATTTTTTTTCTTTCTTTTATATATTTAATATATTTATTAAGTTATTTTAATTAGTTAAATAAATTACTTTTTAAATTATTATAATTTTAAGCTTAGCTTAATAAGTTAAGTTAAATATTTAAGCTTAGCTTAAAAATTAAATTAAGTTAAGTTAAGCTTAACTTAATAAGTTAAGTTAAAAAGTTAAGCTTAACTTAAGTATAATAATTTAAAAAGTAATTTATTTAATTAATTAAAACAATTTAATAAATATTTTAAACATAAGGAAAAAAATAATAATAATAATATACTAAAGACACTTAATATAAGGAATTTTTTTTTTACTTAAATAAAATTTATATAAAATTTTAAGTTTAAAAATTTAAAAGCTTTAAGGTAATAAGCTTAAAGGTTAAATTTACCCTTAAGTTACAAATTAAATTAAATATTTTAAAGTAATATTAAATTAAAATAATACTAGCTAAAAGTAGCTAAAGCTTTATACTAAGCATAGCTTATTATATTACCCCTTTTCTTTAAGAAAATTAAGTAATTTTTTTTTTTCCGCAAATAATATAAAATTATAAATTAATTTATATTAATTTAATATAATTATATTTTATAAGTTATTAAATAATTTTTATATTAAATAAATATATTTTTTTTATTTTATTAAAGCTTTTAAATTTTCTTAGTATAAGTATTTTATTTTTAATATTTTTTTTATTTTATATTTTTTAACTTTATTAATTATTAAAGTTATTAGTTAAATATTATTTTAAATTTATAATAATAAAAAATTTTTAAAAGCTTATTAAAAAAATATAATATAAAAAATAAAGTAAATACTAAGTAATTTATTATTTGCTAATAGTAATTAATATTTTTTTCTTAAAGCTTTTAAGCTATTATTATAGTAGCTTAAGCTATTTTAATAATTTTCTTTAATTTAAAAACTAAGGCTTTTCCCTAAGTAATAAAAAAAAAATTAATATTATATTATAAAAATTTAAATAAATTAATTAAATTAACTAAATTTATATAATATTTATATATAGCAAAGAAAGAACTTATTTTAATAAAGGTAATATTTTAATTATTAATTGCTAGTATTATTATAAGTAATAACTTTACTTAATTCTTTTATTAATATATTATATAAGTTATTAAATATATTTTTATAGTTTAATTTATTTATTTAATAGCTTTATTAATTTTAAAATAATATATAATTAAAAGCCTTTAAGTAATTTAAAGTAATTAATATATTTTTTTTTTATATAAAATTAATAAATTAAAGTTTTTAATTAAATACTATAGCTTTAAGGAAATTATAATATTAAATAAAACACTAAATAAGCTTTTTTATAATATTTTTAATAGTAATAGTTTTTATAAGTTTAAAAATTATTGTCTTAAATAATTAGTTAATAATAATTATAATATTAATTATTTCTTTAAGTCTTAAAAAAATAGTTTAATTATAAAATTTATTAATATTTTAAACTAAAGGTACTTAAAAATAAATAAAAGTTTAAGTAGTCCTTACTACTTCTTTTATTAAATAGTTAATTTATTATAAATATTATAATTTCAAAGAAATTACTTAATATTTTAACTAAGCCTTAGCTAAGTAAATTACTTAGCAACTAAGTTTTAAGTTATATTTTATTTAAAATACTTAAATAAATAAAAGTTATAAGTTTTTTAAATAATTTAAGTTTATAAAGGTTTAAAATAAGGAATTTATATTTAATTCCTTTAGTATAAATATTTTTTATTATTAATTAAATATTTAAATAAGGATATAAGTAACTTTTAATGTAATAAAAGCTACTAGTCCCTATTTAAAATTACTTATTAAATTAACTAATATTGCTAGTTTGTATTTAAGGTATTATTTTATAATTAGTAAAAAATTTTATTTATAAAAAAATTTTCAAGGGGGTTAAATTTATCCCCTAGGGGGTTATTAATTTAATTTTAATTTCCCCTTATAATAAATTTAACTTTAATACTTGTTAGCTTAGTTAAATTAAGGTTTTTTAAATTCCCTATAGAATTTAATATTATTATATACTTCTTAATAAATTTTAGTAGTTGAAAATACTTCTTTATTAAATAAAAATTCTTTAAGTTTTTAAGTATATTTTACTTTTACTAAGATAAAATATTAGGGATTATAACTTCTTTATTAGCTTAAAACTTTAAATTAAAGTTATATTTTACTAGAACTTTTACTTAGTAAACTTATTATTTATTAAGCTTTTATTTTTTTATAAAGAATTTAAAGTTTTTATAATTAATTAAAATATTAAAGCTAAAAATATTACGAAATTTATTATTTTATTACTTTAAGTAATATATAATAATAAAAAACTCCTTATTATAAATAAAGTAATTATATTTTATAAAAGTATTTTTCTTTAAAAAAAATATAATTAACTTTAATACTTCTTTATTATTATATTAAAATAAAGCTTTTTTAATAATATATTTTAAAGAATTTATCTTTAAAATAATTTAGTAATTAAAATTTTATTAAGTTAAAATTAATATATTAATAAGTATAGTTTTTAAAGTTTAAAATACTTCCTTATATATAAAAAATTATTTAAATAAAATATTTTTCTTAGTTAATATAATAAATAATATTATAATATTTAAAAATTTAAGGATAAAATCCCTGTAGTAATTTGCAAACTTAATAAACTTATATACTTTTTTTATTATTTTTAGTTACTTTTAAAATTTAATAGCTTTAATTTTTTTAAAGTTAATATAAATATTAACTTTAACTTTTATTATATAATTAAAATATTTAATACTTTAAGCTTTAAATTTATATTTATTAATATTTATATAT